>JAIPRL010006093.1:0-28960 GCA_025469235.1 Pemphigus obesinymphae | reverse complement strand
ATGTAACTTTTGCTCATAGATGGCAACAGTTTTGCTAGATTTTTTACGCCCGCCATTAAGAAACATTTTGGTTCCGCTAATATATCTTTCGATACCAGTCCATAGTATCTTAGTCCGTGATTATTACCTATACAATTTGGTGTAATATTTTAATTTTACTACAAATATTATAATATTATATAATATCGGAAAACGTACACTATGGTGTAGAACAAAATATTTCCGAATACCGTGCTACTGATCGTTCGTATTGTAGCCCGCAGAAACCATGCAGGTGAACCACATAATAAAAACAAAATTTCCAACATAGAAAACAAAATAGTTGATGGGACATGTCTTCTTATACCTGCATTAGGTGCCTGAAGAAAATATATTTTGGTACTAAAAATGGATTTTTTTTTTTTGTTTATACACAGACAAGTATGTGACTAATGATATAATACGGTTAGAATTTCTTTTCCAATCAATAGTCATAATACAAATTACATAGAATATTAAATTTTGTGAATGCTGAATATCAATATTTTTTTTTTCTTATCTATAGTAATTTCAAATTTGTCTACTATTAACAAATTATATACATATTAGTTAGTATGCTGTATGGTAATATTTTACACTCTTTTGGTTACATTGTAATAATATATAATATACAATAGGAGTATGTTCCATACATCTCTTATTTATTAATTTATAATTTATTTATGCAAATTTCTAGGTATAAAAATGTTATTTAGTCACAACTCATAGCAAAATAGAAAATAATAATGTATATATGATATAATGTTATAATATCAGTATATGACACTGGTTGATTATGATATCAGTACTACGACGAGTTTATTAGAATTTATTCGATATATTATATAATCGGTAATTTTATATTCCATTAACACACGATATTCTATATTGGCTATATAATGCGCTTCACGAAATGAACGAGTATATTATATATGTTTTTCATTTCAGACGTTTCCGTCGACTTCCAATCAAAACGTTTTTGTACGTTCTACAATATGTCACTTACTCTTTTTTTTTTTTTTTTTACCATTCGTTTTACGTTTTGTAAGGCTCAAAGGCATGTTCACAAGAACAATTTCGTTTAATCTGAGATTGTGAGTTTATAGAAAACTACGATAGTTTTAAACGAATTTTATCTCACAGGGCTCCCACTCGGAGCAAATACAATATAGGTACGAAGAAAACGAAATTACCACCCCGACTATATGTCTCAGGTATGTCTTTATGACAATTATTGTTTATTTTTTTGATTGATGATATGAATAATAATATTTAATTTGGTTTTTTTTATGATAATCGTAAACATGTATGTAATTTATGTATTATAATATTATGTGCGGGCTTTCAAAAATATCAACAATTCTGATAGGTACGCAATAAAAATTATTATTATGCAAAAATATTCTCACTATTATGTTACATTATACCGCAATTTCTTTTAACAATTTTAATACCGATTACAGCTGCAGGCCACAACCCGATTTCGAATAAAGGAGCCTGACATTTTATAACTATGTCATCTTATAACTACGTAATTTTATAGTTATATAGTTATTAAATCTAAAAAATTTTGATTGATTTTTAATTGAATTTTCACACGAAAAATATTTTAAACTATACCTAATAATTTTAGTTTTATTATAATTAGTTTTAAATTTACTAATTAAAACATTTACGAAATATAATTTTTTTTCTTATAACAATAATTTGTTAATACATTTTTTTCAAAAGTTTTAACTAATTACTTGAAACATTATGTTTGAAAAAATATGTGAAATATGAAAAAAAAAATTAATTTATCATTCGTTTATTATTCCGTGGAATTTCTGAAAAAACTCCTTTTAACTATGTATTCCTTTATTAGATGAGGATTGTAGTATTGCATTATTGCAAAGTTATTAGATTATATTATTAATAACTTTGGTCTCCTTGTAGCAAAATATTTGATGCCTTCATCTATTAGCAGATACGTACCTTATCTGTTTAAGGGAGACTGGTTAACAATGAGACAAAAAAGGAATTTAATTTTAATTTAGTTATAATGAACCTTAATTTCCAAATTTTTGGTAATATTTTAAACATGTATTGAGACTACTGAAATTTATATATTTTTTAAATTGTTTAAATGTTTTTAGAAAAATTCACATAAAAAAAAAAAAAAAAAAATTGTCTCATTGTATACTCTTTGAGAGACTGCATGATACACATTGCGACATTAATTAATTTTTCTGTTATCATTATTTACTTTATTACTTCTGAAAAATAATTTTATAATAAATTATATATCTATACAGGTTCAGATCCAAGTGGGAAGGGTAAAAGGTAATATAAATATTACCTGTGTAATATCTGAAACTTAATTATAGTTTTAGTGGCTGCTTGTCGTAATTATATTTTATCTTCAAAATATAATTTCAAAGCATTTTCTGTATTTTCTGTAAATGTTGCCCTAGTCCTCTCTTTTAATTTACGTGGCATTTTGTTCCTGAAATAATATGAAAATCATATAAAATATAGGAACTCGATTTTAAATTAATATTTAAAAAATAGTGTCTCATTGTAGACCAATTTTTTGTCTCATTGTGGACCATTTCAAAATCATACAAATTAATATAATTCAAATGATGGAAATTAAAACTTAAAACAATATTTATGTGAATAATTACCTGAGAACTTCGTTCAGTTATAATGATATTTTGAATATTTTATTCAGAAATACTTTTTTCGTAAAAAATATGGTAATAAAAATTTTCAAAACAACATATTTGATATCACAAATCACATAAACGGTTTTTCTGTGGGAAATGATAAAAATTAACCATCAAAACTTCGTATGGATGCAACAGATAATAAGACAAAATAATTGTGCGGAGAAAAAAAATTATTTTATCATCTCATAATATTTTAAACGATTTGTCTTATTGTGTACATTGTCTCATTGTTAACCAGTCTCCCTTATAGATAAAAATAAAAACCCAATTTCTACAAAGTAATTTGTTTTTATTTAACAATACGTATTTCGAAAACATTGTTTTCATCTTCAGTGTTAAACAACTACTATCTGTTATTTGTTTATGTTATCACAGAATGAAGAAAGATACCATGCCAACCAAATTTAAAATTAAATATATAAAATATTATTATTTCTACTGACATAGCCATATAGTATATATGTATACCCAGGGCCGTCCCAATGAAGAGTCTCTAAGCCCCCCCCCCCAATTTTCGGTAAGCAGTCGGCAAATTAAGTTCAGTTGGCCAAATGAAGTCGGGAAATTATGCAGAAATGAAGTTTTTTTTTAAATTTCTAGTCGCAAACTATAAACTATAAGTTTTTTAGACGGGAAAATGGGAAAAAAGTTGCTTATTTTATGTTTTGAAATTTTATATTATTTTTTTCACATTTTCACTCTCTCCCCTCAAAAGCAAAAAAAATATTATTTTAAATACTATATAATATATATATGTATATAATATTTAAGAAATGCCGGTACACTTAATAATGAAGAGAAAGTTATAATGGAAAAATAATATACAAACTGTTGTTACAATACAATATGCAATTGTCCGGAACTTACCAGTCAGTAATCTACCAAACAAATAATTTGTTTAGTACAATTATTGTACTATATATTTTAATTTTTTTTACTGACTGTGATATATTTATTCAGTTAGATGACATTTTAAAGTACCTAATTATTTTTCTTTCAACAAATTGTATTTTGTATATTTGCGCATCGAATCATTTTCGATCATCAAATCTAATTTAAATGTTAAAAATGTTTCAAAATTATTTATATGTATTTTTATCTAGATACATACCTATATATACTTTAGACTATAGAGTATTAATTATTATAGCTAAAAACGTATTTATTTATTTTTATCTTAAAATAAAATTTGAGACATTTAAAAGGGAAAAGAACTAAAAAGTTTTTCAATGTTCGTACATCACCGAACGGATTCTAAATTACGTTATAGATGTACAAGGTAATATTATTATTACCATAAATCATATAATCAATATTATAAAGGAAAATAAATGATGAGAGAGTTGATAAAAAAAAAAAAGCAGTACACGCTACATTTTGGGAAAATCATTAGGGGCCATGAGCAAGAAGTTGGATGAATTATACTAGATTCAAGACACACGAACCAAAATTTATGGTATATAATATAAACAATTATATTAGAAGATGTGTTACTCTGGCACCCCCACTTTGAAATTTGGGGCAAAAATAGTATGGCATTATGTTAATTATTATGTAACAATTTGTAATCACAAAAAAAAAATGTTATAAACTACTCTGGACCTGGAAAAAAAGTTATTTTTATACTGAGGGCACCAGGGTAACGTTACCCTGGCATCCACGTCCTTAAAAAATGAAAATTTTGTCCTGGAAACGGTTTGGTATATTGTTAATTGTTATGTAGCGATTTGTAATCATCAAAAAAAAAAATGTCTAACCTACTCTTGTATAATATCATAATAATGTTATTATATCCACTTATTAAATGTGAGCGCTTCTACTAGAAAATACATTTTTAGACTTGTGTTTTGCATACAAGATGACAATATTTATATTAAATAATAAATTCCTTACACACCTGACTCTTTCGAACGCACGAGTCAGCTTTTTCAAAAGCCCAAAATGTAATGTGTGCGTTTCGAAGCGTTTGGTCGCGATCGGACGCTCGCAATTTTTCTGATTTAGGTACATAACCGGTATTTTAGTTTGTATAATGTATTATGTATATAACGTATTACCAACCATAGAATACTAGTATTATTTAGATATATATACCCACATATTAATATAAATAAATAAATAATTACAATTTGTATTAAAAGGGCGCTTTTTGTCGAAGAGAACATACATTTTACGCTAAAACATAGTTTATGTGCTCCTCTACAAATTTGATAATAGGTAAATTTACTCTAATATTAATTATAAATAAACTTTAGTGAGAAAATATAGTACGTAGATTTGCTATGTTATGCGTATGTAAGACAGAAACATCAAACGTGTGTGTAGTGTCCACATAAGTACTTACATAGATATTAAGTATATTAATATATGCCTAGTTCTAGTACCTATACCTAATTAAAGTGATTGTACTTTTATTTGAGATCGGCTGAACTTTGATTTTTGTGATGAAATTGAACTTTTCCTAATATCCATAAACGCGATTGTGATCAAACGTAAAATACTATAATTTTTAATTCAACGTCTAGTACCTAGGCACTTCACATATTAAGTAACATTAAATTAATTACATTTTCAAGGTTTATAATTAGTATAGTAAGGGGGACGTGTGTTGAGAGGAAGAAATAAACCGAAAAAGAAAAGGATGGCAGCGGTAATTGAAAAGGATATGGGAGATCGATATAGTTAAGTGGAAGTATAATAGTACTAGGGAAGTAGAATCGAAATAGTTGGAAGAGAAGGCGAAAGAGTAGAAGAAAAAGGTCTATAAATATGATAGATAATAATAATAATTTAATATTATTAATTATTAATGTACCTACCCATTAAATAGACATTTAATTTAAATTAAAATGAAAAAAATATTTTTAAAGATTATTATTGGTCGATATACAAAGAATAATAATAATAAATAGACTAAAAATTAATTAGGTCTCATCTGCACCATGGTTATGGTAAGTTTTTAATATGGCATATATTTAATGTGAACATTATTTGAAATACTTGCATTACAATTTGTTTCCTTTTTGACTTTGGCACACAATTTCACCTTAAGTCCACCGTAAACAATTTTTGTTTTACACAGGTAAAACCATACAAAATAACTTTCAGTTTCCCTTTATTTGTTTCAATAATTTTCACTTCACAACACACACATGGAAGGAATAAACACAGACTGATTTTTTTACATGGTGTAGTTGTGTAAAGAATTAAATCTAATAAACAGTGGTTGACTTGGACGCAAGAGAGTGGAGTTACTTCATATTTTTCATATTTAACAGCGTACTGATTTATTTATTTATGAAAGAACGTAGGGAACGTAGCGTCCGTTTTAATTTATATTTAACCTTTTATAAAAAAATTCAATTTTCTTTGGAAAAATAATGAAATTACGAAAATTAATGTTTTTTTTTTCCGTATGGCATGATAAATTTTATAGAAATATAGTTTTGTACAAAGTTAGATAAAAATCACAATATAAAATTTTTAATGGCTGATCTTATTAAATCATAGACATAGGTATCATAGATAATAAATAATTCCATGAATGACTAAAAAGCCTGAAAAGCCTAAAAAGATGATGAAATCTTGGCGAAATCAATGCGACACCGATAATATTCTGTAGGTAGTTGTTTACATTTAATTTTATTAGTGGAATACCATTAATCACTATATTTTGGATTTTCCGTTGTCATATAGGTAGTCGCTATTACTCGCATTCTAATTTAGTTAAAAGGAGTTTAAAATGCGTATGAGTTTTCAGATACTTTAAAGAAGTTAATTTTCCATTTTCAAAGTAGGTATTTTTCTTAAGTGAACAAGGAATCTATACCAAAAATGATCAAAAGTTGTAATAAATCACAAAGTAATAATGTGAAAGACTTTAAATGTACTATATATCATTTACAGTATTACTGACAAATTTACGTGTAATTTACAAGATAGAATTTTCAAATTTTTAAATTAAAAATCATTCAATTTATGATAAGGAAGAGAATAAACATGATGAGACCTACTTAATTTTGTTTTTTTTTTAAATATATTATAATACTCCTTTAAAAACTCATGCTATATGTGTTACTTAATTTTTATAATATTTATTTCAGAGGAACTGATTTTTACTTCCAAAAAATTGCTGATTTAATTGTTAAATTTTTTCCTAAACAACAAATGGTATAGCCAAATTTAATACCTAGTAAATATCACTAAAATTAGTTCTTAGCATTATTTATTTATGTATTGGTACTATTTCATTATCCTCACTACTTATATATTCGTTGTCAGTAAACACAATTCTGTTTTTTATGACTGTGAAAATTTTCAAGATAGCATAGTTTAAGCATTCCTCTTTCAAAATAATTTAACACTTTTCCTTTTAAATGAATAATCGAAGAAGTTGTAGATGTAGACCGAAACGAAGTTTATCGGTGTCGCATTGATATCGCCACCCTTTTAGGCTTTAGCCATTCACGGATAATGAAGATTATTTATTACCTATATGATACCAATATGATTTAATAAGATCAACTATTCAACATTTTATATCATGCTTTTTATTTAAAACCAATTATGTGATAAGGACAAAAAAAACATTTATTTTATGTAATTTCAAGATTTTTCCAAAAATAAATTATAATTTTTAAAAATTTTAAATAAAAATTGAAACAAACATTGCGTTCCTTGATAAATAAATTAAGGGGTACGCTGTTCAATATAAAAAAAATGAAGAGTAGCTCCGTCCCCCTGCGTCCCTCCCCAAATCCACCACTGGGAAGAACGTGGCTAGACTTTAAAGAAAAGTTAGAGCGATTGGATATAAAAGACCACGAATAAAATGTAGTAATTGTAACAAACAGACAACATACTGCTTTTCTGGTAAATAATTACTTATTTGATGTAATGATAAATTATCAATTAAATAATAAATACAAATTAATTTGAAAAGTATAATTAAAACCTTATTATGTAGTTGTTTTTCATTCTATAATTATAATTTTTTTTTGTTTTAAATTCCTTAAAATATATTATATAGAAGATATTCATACTACCAAATAGTGGCTAGAAATAGATAGACTTGAGGCAAACATTAAATTGGCGAAAGAGAAGTGGATATTAACGTATGACCTTAGAAGAAAAAAGATATTCGAATCTAAAACTTAATATCCAACATCTTTCAATTCTGACCCATATTGCTAAGGCCAAATGGATATACTTTGGTATGTTTTGGTATTAATATCAAAGTTATCTATTTAATTTTAATTTTAACTAGGTACTTAATTCAATAGATTGATCAAGATTTCGAAATTGCTTTTCCTAAAACACATTCTCTATATAAAGAATTTAATGATTTTGTGAATGCATGAGAACAATTCTCAAAGTGGACATTTGAAAAAGTTTGATATAAGATAAGAATGCATAGACTTTTTTAATGAAATTATACAATGCTTCTAATAATGAAGGTAGATTTTATTTAATTCTTGTTCAATATTAAATATTTACAAATATAATAATATTAATTTAATTAAAATTAATTATAAAAATATGATTACAATTGAAAATCATAGGTAATGTATTTTGTAACAATTCATGCTAAAAACTAAACAAGAGAAATTTAAATGAAAAAGATTTGCACATATTATTTGTTTTCCGGTTTAAGAATTTGTAATATCATTAAATGATTATTATTACCTTACTATTGATCCCCACCAAGACACAAATCAAAAATTAATCTTCTACTGCTAAGACCAAATTCTGGAAGCCATCATTATTGGTATCTGTTTCAGCATTACTACCTATGTGACTGCAGTAAGTTGAAAAACAATTTTTACAAAATGTTTATAAAATTGTATGTCAGGTATATAAATTGAAATAAATAAATTGAAACATTTACAATTCTTGTCTTGGGTAAGGAGGAAAGGCTTCATATATGGATACGGTCTTTTAATAAAACTGGATCGATATTTTTTAATTTTTCTTATTTATACTTTATTTTTATAATATATATATATTATAAAGTCTTATTTATTAGAAAATAAATATCTTTATCCGTAGAGAATTAAAATAATTTATAAAATTTATAAATGGTACGGTAATGCGTGATCCATGTTGTATTTATAAATTATAAAATTTATGTGTACATTTTTTTTTTTTTGCAGAACATGATAGAATTTTATGAAAATTTAAATAAAAGGCAAAATAAATACGCACAATACGGATCTTTTATACAACCCATTACTACATTTGTTAGTTCAGATATTCAAACGATTTCTATACATGCTATGTCTGAGTAAATAAAAAATGTTAGCATTTTGAATGTCCTTTAAAAGCACTAGAGATTATTGTTTTAAACAATATTTTGTGTTTCATTGTGTATATCCAAAAGAGTGTTACAACTCATCGTTGATTACACAACAACGTTTATTTAAATTACATATCAAATATGGTAGAGCTACTTCTGTTACAACAACAACATTAACTGTAAAATTGCAATTATTTGAAGTTTAGTTATACTTTTTTTTTTCCAAAGATTACCTATTTTATTTTAAAAGTTATTTGTTTATATTTTTAATAATTTCTTAATAAATATTTTATGTGTAGAGGAAATTAAAATATAAAAATGTATATTTGTTTTATTTGCTCTTCGAAATTTTCTTTTATTAACCAACTTATCTTGTATATATCATAATTTGGGTACCTTATCTGTACATAAATGTAAAAATTAAGGCTGTTTTAAGGATTTTCAAGAATCTAAAAAGTTTAGATAATAGTTAAGTAGAATTCATTCTACAACTAACACAACCCCTCAGCATTCAATCAATAACTTGATAAGTAATTTACAAATATCTATTCCTAATGAAGTTGACCAACTTTTTTCCGAATAAGTTGAGGATATAAATTAAACAAATTATAATAAACCTTTTAAATATATTTTGAATTATTGTACATTAAAATGTATAAAAAATTTACTTACAAAATCTAATGTAACCGAATCTTTTGATGCATAAAATAACTGATACATTACACAATTATTTTCATCTGGAATTATATCTAATTTAAAATATAAAATAATGCCACATTTAGTAAATTTTAATAATTTCCAAAAAGCTGAAATTGATCAAATGTTTAGTGTTTTAGAAAATCCATTTTTCAATTTTTCAACTCAGTATAAACGTGATAAATATTTTGAAACTAATAATTTGTTTTTTAAGTCACAAACAGTTACTTTGGTTTTTGTGAAAGAAAAAAAAATTGTGTTTGGAGTTGAGCGCCAAGTCATGGTTGAGGTTCAATGTCATTTATTTCCAATAAAATAAATTTAAAAAGTTTTTTTGAATTACCCGGTGTAGTTATTTGATGTAGGTAGTTAATAAATATACATATATAAATCAGAAATTTCAAATTTAATATCATGTTTTTCAAACGGTACTACTTTAAAACACAATTTTCAAATAAATTGTTTTTATCCAATTTATTTGTATTTTGATGATGCCGAGGTAGGAAATCCTCTAGGTTCACATTCTTCTGGTGTGCACAAAATGGGCTGCATTTATTATTCTGTACCGACTCTACCTCCCGAATATTTGTTTTCTTTACAAAACATATTTCCAGTATATCTATTTCATTTATCCGATGGAGGAGCACAAAAATGTAATAATAAAACTATGTTTTCTTCACTATTATAACTGAACTTATCGATTTGCAATAAAAATTGTATATCTATTTGTCTAAGTTCTAACAATATAAATAAATATTTTGCCCTAGGCTTAATTATGGGAAATAATTTGGGCTTTATTATTTCTATGTTTTGTTGAACGTTTTTCTGCTAACCGTATAGTATACTAGTGTATATATGTCTATATGTTGTTACCATAAAAATTAAATGCAAAAACATGCTTATAGAATCTGTAGAATCAATTAGAAATTAAGACAACATTATGAGTTCGACATTCTAACAAAAAATATTTCTGAGACTGATAAAAATGAGCAAGTATTGGTGTTTTCAATAAAATAGCTAACTACCATATAACAATTAACACGGTATGTGATTGTATGCATGATATACCTATATGTTGCACGGTATAATATGGGTATCATAATTATTTGCTTGATAAAAAAATAAAATTCACTTGTAAATTTTAATAGTAGGAGTTATAGTAGTAGTTATTCGAGCATGGGATAAACTGTGTGCAAAAATTCTCCATCGTCAATTAGTCAAACTATAACCCGAACAATATTGTATAATAATGTCTGCACCTGAAATGTTATGTCTCGTTAGATATTTTGAGTTAATTGTTGGTGAATTGATCCCATTAGATAATGAAGTTTGGGTATTATATATTAGTTTAAGAAAAATAATTGACATTTGTTGTGCGAGAGTTGTACAACTTGAATGTGCACATCTATTAGACTCATTAGTTTCTGCGAACATAACAGGTTATATTTGTTTTTCTCCAATAGTTCGTTTAAACCGGGATTTCATTTTTCAACACATTATATAGCCATCGCCTTAAAAATGTTCTGATATCAATTACTTCCTCGGTTTGAATCTCAACGTAAAGTTTTAAAGGCATATGTCAACTCCATACCACTTAGAATATACCGTATCGCATAAACTTCAATTGCCAACGGTTAATCGATTTTTAACTGAAAAGGGTTTAGAACACGATTCAGAAGTAGTGTCCTATTTAAAAACGAATACTTCTGAAAACTTTCATTCTTTTTTTTAAAAAAAAATCATTACCTTATGAATTAAAATCTAATACGTTTTCAGTAACTTGGACTAAATTTAAGGATATAGTTATAAACTTGGAATGCTATTAATAATTGATATAAATTTAAAAGGTCGTTAACACTTCAAGTATGCCGTATTCGGTTTGTAAATTATTTTTAACTGTGGGATTTGATAGTCACTTACATTCTTATGAGATAGTGAAGTATAACGATCGGGAGTCTAATTTTGTTGATTGCTATTTAAAAGACTTGAAAGATCCTACTTTAAGTGTTACATATATCCAACAATAGTTAATATTTTATAACCTATATGTTATTTAACTATGTTTTTTTTTTTAAGTTTTAAATTTAAATTATTTTTATTTTTAAATATATGAATATTGTATAAGGCGTATGTAAAGATATGTATATATATAATATATACAATACTTGTATACAATGTAATATAAATGTTATCAATTTTAAAATTTATAAATATATAACATTTTACCATATAAAACTGATATAATTAAATTTTATTTTATAACATATTTTTGAATATAATATCATGTATTTGTATCTGTATATTTTTAAATAAGATATATTATTTCAATATAGTTTTAATATAGATTATTTTTGTTTTCAAATACGTGTACAAAGTTTATCTATTAATGTGTACTCACAATGCATTGTAAAATGTTATCAATTACTTAAAATACATTGTATGATATATTTTTTAACAAAATGTTACCCTATACAATTTTTTAAGGTTTTAAAAGTTTTAAAAGCTATATTATTCAAATCATAATGAATAATTTAGATACCTAGGTAAAATATATACAAAGTACAAATATAGTTGACTAAATTTCTAGTAAAAGTGCAAATAATACTATGTGATGGTAGAACTATCCTACCTGACGAGCAAATTGCTTCTATATCCACTACTACTCTTTGCATTCTTATGATTTTAATGAAAAATTTTTTTTTTTCATTTGATTTGAAATTATTTCAAGATCACAAATAAAACTACATTTAAAAAAAAAAGTTAAACGTATGTATTTTTTTTTCAAATTAAATAATGTTTAATGTATGCACGAAAAATATGAAGATAGATGTTAGCAAGATTTACAAAAGTAATTTTTAGTACGTCGATCGTTGACGTTTAGAAATTGCATGTTTTACAAAAAAATTTAATTTAGAATGTGTCAAAAAAAAAATATAGACAACCAGTATATTATGAAGGGAATAATATATTATAGAAAATACCTAGCATTGTCACATCATAGGTATAGATTATTGTACTATTATTTATATACTTTTTGATAAATCATGATCACCTAATTTTCACTGTGAATATTTTTAAAATTTTAATTTTTATATACTTAAAATATTATTATTTCTCTTTATATTTATAAAAATTTAGAATTTTTACTATATATTTTATCTTTTTATTTTTTTCGTAAATGTTTGATTTAATTTACGACGCAGAAAGTTTTCTTGATAATTTTAATGTCGATATCGAATATTACACCAAATATTTATTATTTAATATTTATTAACATTTAAAGCTTTAAAGAGTGGAGTAGTGAGAGGTAGGTACTATAAAATTTATTCCCCGTTTCTCCATACATCTCTTATCTAAACTTTCAATTCTTATTATAAATAATCAATATTGATGTTCCAAATTTTTTAGAAAAATAATTTGCGTTGGGAAATAAAATCAAAATTATACATTTGAGAAAAGTATAAAATCTAAAATATTATAGGGATAAAAATAACTAAAAAGTCTAAATAGTAAATGCAGTATCCAAAGTTTACAAAAACCAAAAATGAAAAAAATATAAATATTCATAGAGAAAATTAGGTAAGTACTATAAAAATATTACCCTGTATATATTTTAAATATATATCTACGTATACTGTACACAATATGAATAATAAATTTAAATAAACATTTTTTATTATAATATGATTAAATATTTGACAGATCAAAATTTACTTTTTAATGTTATTTTAGAAAATTATAAATGTTATTATCATAAATTAGATAGGTATATATCAAATTGTGTAATAATAAATAACACAATATTATGTATACCTATTATGCAAAAATATTTATTACCTATAATATTTAAAAAATGTAAAAAAAAGCTTAGAATGAAGGTATGTTAAAATACTAAGAAAGTATTATTATAATAATTATACTTACATATAATACATTTATAATATATTATTAGATGACTTATATTTCAAGGAACTTACCTGAAAAAAATAAACAATTAAAATTAGTATTATATAATTTAGAGTTAAAACATTAACAATTGCTATTAATAATATATTATAACTCATTTATAAAGAAAAACTAAAAACAATTTAATCTAAGAAAAAAATCAATTTTAACTTTCGAAAAACAAGAGGATGCAATTACAAATTTTAAAATGTATTTTTATTAATTTTTCCGAAAAAAATTTGAATATTTCAGAAATGTATTATTCTTAATTTATCTATAATAGAATTTTCCAAAAGATTAAATGTACATATTTTATGCTCTGATTAATTTAATTTAATTTTATAGATACCTGGTACATAATTGTTATTAATTATAATATATTAGGTAATATGAAACCTAATATATTTTAAAATATGATACATATTACAGTAAAAAAAAAAAATGGAAAATGTTATGCAGGGATATAAAAATGCAAATATTCAGAAATTTTGATTATGTTGACCTTTTTAGTGCACCCTATATTAATTATTAAATTATATAAATGTGATTTTTTAGAAGATACACATTTTTGATTTTCTCATTATTATAGTTTGAACCATTATACAATTTTTCATATTTTAGAATAATAATCAATCGTTCAATGTTTAGCTATAAATCTATATAGTTTAGATACTCCACAAATTTTAACTTTTTTTTTAAACCCATATAAAATGATAAATTGATCGTTTTAAATGATGCCATTGTTAAAACTTTGCCGAAATACTTTGTTTCAATGCTATAAATTTTTGTATTATTAAAATCATCATATTTCACGGTGCATTTTTGTATCAAAAGTGTCATTTCCACAATCAACCCATATCATACTGCATGGTTTATATAGCAATTAATATTAAAAATACACTGTGATAATGCAATAACTACGTCTAAAACGCAATCATATTATCCCGTTACCTATCCATCGTGGTTTTCCACAGCAAATTGGGTAAATTTTTCGAATTAAACTGCCGGGTAAACACAGAGAGCGAGTGACTACGCCCGGTTTACAAGTAGGTACAGACTAAATGAAAAAATTAATACGTAAAAATTGACTTTCGATACAAAATGATTATATCCTGAAATTTATAAATTATAAAATTTTAATTTGAACAAATATACATTTTTAATTCACCTATGTAATTTTGTTTCGGGATAATTTTTTTTATTATAACTAAGGTAAGTGATACAGTAAGTACATGACTTCATATTCCTAATATTTTATTTTCTGCAACCTTTGATCTCTTACCACCATTTTAATCATGTTAATCTCGAGACATACGTTTCATAATACCGGTTTTAATATTAATAATGATAATTAACAAATGAGTTAGTAATAATAAAATGTGGAGTATATTTTTATTTTTGTGCACACATTATTTTATTGACGACTCTACTATTATAATAAGTAGAGAACGGATTTATTTGCACAAAACACCCTCAAAACATGCATTTAAAATTTATAAATATGCATTAAATATACAAAAAAGGTTTAAAAAGTTAAAAATATGCAATATATATATATAATAAAATTGGTGTTAATTTAATGAAAAAAAAAAATATATATATATCATGTACATTTATTGTCAGATGTTGTCTACTTTATTTACCCTGGAAAGTTGTTACTTGTAAATTTAAAACATATTTTAGTAAGTATTCAATAATAATGATTTCACATATTTTGATAGCTTGAAATAAGAATAGGCGAAATATAAGTTTAAAATGAAAATATGCACTAAAAAATCGATAAATATGCATTAAATATGCAAAAAAAAAAAGTAAAAAAATTCAAAATATGCAAAATAAAATTAGTGTTATTTCAATTGGAATGAAATAAATCGTGTACATTTTTCATCAGATTTTAAATAGCTTATTCTAATAAATATATACGCGTTTACATAATATAAATCCGTTCCCTACTACAATAAGTATAAACGTACTCTATAAATGCCACTGAATTTTCCATAAATGTCATAAATTTTTTAGAGATTTGTCTATTATATCATTTGGTATTACAACGACAAAATACTGAAACATAAACACTGCGTAATACTGCGGGAAACTATATACGAATACCTGCACTATATTCTGCAGAAATACTGACGGGCGCGGCGGAGTATATATGTTGTGTGTATTGTGATTCAAATAAATAAAAAATAAATAAATACCCGAGATAATTTTTCCATAATATTTATACCTATAATATATATATATATATATATATATAGTGTCTACGTAAAATATAGTTTCGTAAAGTGAGCTTATATTCATATGCCCGTGTTATCGCACAGAGATAGTATACGATATCGCGTTAGATTCGGCCGGGCGTGGTTGTTACCATAATATATATAATACAATCTTATAGAGTATAAAATAAGTATACATCATTTTATTATTATGTGTACAATACGTATATTTTTTTTTTCAGCCATCATTATCGATTTTCGGTATTTTTACGACAGTATAATAACATAATATTATATATTATTGATGTGGGGGAGGGGGTGGAGGGTAGGACCGTAATAAAATAACGAAACGAATCATTTGCAGTGGACGTTAATAGCGACCGAAAGTTCAAAAGTTGGACGTAGTGCGCGTGCACAGCAGGTAAAATTGTCGGGGCTGAGTAGACGTTGATGGTCATTCGATCATATACTGTCTGCCTGGGTACTTTGGGGCCTATATACAATATGTCAATATATATATATATATATATATATATATAAACAATATATATATATATATATTGTATATTTGGTAATACGACACGATCCTTT
Source organism: Pemphigus obesinymphae (assembly GCA_025469235.1). NCBI lineage: Eukaryota > Metazoa > Arthropoda > Insecta > Hemiptera > Aphididae > Pemphigus > Pemphigus obesinymphae. Next base: position 12,485 of record JAIPRL010006093.1, on the reverse strand, counting down.
AAATTACTCGAATCCCTCGGAAATCATCGACGTTATGTGCCGACGCAGAGAGTTAGCAGAAAGGGGAGGATGGGACTCGGGAAGACCGATGGAAAACGTTAATACACCGGTGAGTCTAAACATGCGGTACCCTCGTGTCCAATTTACCCGAGGTGGACACCCCCTCCCCGGGGCCGCTAAAGTCGGTTTGATCCGATTATTATTGCTGCCAGACCCTCTCCATGTAATAGGTCACACGAAATACAATAATATTAGACGAGTGCACGACGAGAAACTCTCGTCTCCAAATATACAATATATTATATGTATAATATAATTTGTTATTGTTGTTGTATAATAATTGACGAAATTATAATTACCTATTATTTTCACTGAAAATGATCATTTAACTGCTACGCGTTTTGTAATCCACGCTGTACTACGGAACACATTGATCGGCAACGAAAAAATAAATGACAAATTTGCATCGAAAAGTGTATCGATAAGCCGTTAATCTCTTATCTAATAAACACGACTTTATGACTGTGTAGCTATTAATTACTTTTTATGTTTCGAAAAGAAAATATATATATATATAAATCTACGGTTCGTTACAATTTAAAAGGATCGTGTTCGAATTTTCCGCATCGATCTGCGGTAGAAGAGGATAAGGCTCCCGTAGCTTTCTGTATGCCATTATTTGGAATCATCGGCGCTTTCTGCGAGAATGAAACTCAAATTTCGCCAGTAAACACAATTCGAGTATGCCGTCCATTCCCATCGCCGTACACAAAGTACGAGAGTTCAAAATGATGAATAGACCGGTAACTCAATCAGTGACTTTTTTTTGAAACAACTATAATGCGCGGGTAGATAATTATTTATCGAAAAACGTTGGGTTCGGCGAGAAAAACACTGTAGTAACGAACGCCAAAGAGTTTCAAAATAATTCGTTATCGCATTACGCTGGTACTGACGCAATTTGTACGCTTACATATACTGACGCTCCATCCGTACCACGGCCATTTGTTCGCTAAACTAATGACTATGCGTACATGCGATATATGCCAAAACACAAAACTATATGCGAATAATTAAAGGTGTACGTGCAGTATATATAGCACAGTCAAGCTGGTTTCGTAAATACCGTGATATGTATATATATATGTATATGTTTTTCGCATAAAACTTGATTCGAAATCTATGGTAAAAAAATAATCTCGATTTGACAAAATATCGTATTTTTGCCGGTTTTTTTTTTTTTCTTGGTCATTTTTTGGCAGTTTTTCTTTACGCATTAAAAAAACTTTTATGAAAATCGAAAAATGACCTCTTTAAAGTACAAATTCGATGACATTTTCTATCGGAAACATGGTAAACTTGTACAGATTGGTTCATGTCTTCGGGTAAAAAAAAGTTGTACGCAGAAAAAATAAATAAATAAATAAACATCATTGTACAACTAATGATGGCTTCCTCGGTCCGCTCAGAATCTAAAATGAAAAGCGAAAAAAATGTCCATAGCTTTCAAACATTCGAAAAATTATCATTTTTTTTTTTATTCGTGAAGCATTTATATACATATTTATATCCCGCATACTTAAATTATTGTACTCAAAACTTTAAAATATTCTGCATCATATCAGTAAGAGGGGATGAATGAAATCACTTCGATCGTCGGACGGCATACTCGTATGGTGGATGCGTTGAATTCGAAAGCGATGCTAAATCGTTTATTTCTTTTTAATAAAACGATTCTGAGTTCAGTACACATATAATACATATTACCGTCAATTAAATATTCAGAATATTTTAAAATTCAGTGTGAATCCTACGAATATAAATTGAATAAATCGATCGACACAAAACGCACATGTTTTAATGTTTATAAATCGTTACAATGAGACCAATGTAATTAGTAAATAAACTTATCTGAATCGTAAATGAATGATAGCTTTCATCAAGAAAATGAAATAAAGAAAATATTTGACTGCGTACTTTTAAGTTTAAAAATTTAAATAGGTACCCAAACATAAAAATACATTTTTGTGATGATTTTTCGAACAATACTAGAAATAATTAAAATTAAAAGTACGCTCACACGAATACGATTTATTATATTCTGCTTTATTCTCGTGCGATAAATCCATTAAATTCAATATGACTGTTTTCACCGGCAGCTCTGCGTATCAGATTGATAGGATTAAAAGAATCAAAAATAAATTATAATAATTTAACTCAGGAGTGTTAGAATAATGTATCTGCGAGTTGCACTCAAATTAAGCTGATAAAATATTTATTGATGAATTGGAGATATATTATAGATATATACCTAGTTCATTTAAATAAGCTCGATTAAAAATGTAAAACCCAGCCGGTTTTTACTTAAAAACTTTCACGAAATTCCATAATATATTTAATATATTTCAAAGTTAAATTTTAAAATATAGTAAAACCCAGCCTATAACCCTCGTGATAATACCTTATATATAATTAATATATACATAGAGCTTATAGGTATTACATATAGGTATTATATACAAGTATAAATTTAGTTGCAGCAGCTTAACATTTGAATTGACAGTTTAAAAAAATGTATAACAGCACCGAGTGAGTGAAATGTTGAGTGAAAAATAGGAAAATAAATAAATACACTTTTTAATATTACCTATACGGATAACAATAATATATGTATGACAAATAAATCCTTTTGTCATATTCGAGTATTAAATATAGTGGTAATTTAATGTAAATACGTATAAAATGTGGAAAATTTTTTCTACGTTTAACCTAGTAAAGAAAAAATTTTCATGAGTTATTGTATTATTGTTTATTTTTTAAATTATCATGTTCATTCACAATCAGTGCGCATGAGTAAGCTCGATAGTACTTTTTATTTGCAGAAAAAAACTAATACAAACTATGTAATTGAAGGACTGTTATATATATGAAGAGGAAAAAAGCAGCCCATCGTTGGATTTGATTTTGAACAAAAGTTAAAAAGATAACATTTTAGCAATGTGTTCAAATATATGTGAAAAAATTGCGAAATTCTTCACTGTGAAATAGAAACGACAATACTGAAAAAATCGTACTAACCGGCTCAAAAATTGGGAAGTAAAATATTATACCTATACGTAGGTATATTATATAATTTAATTTATAATGAAAAGGTTTAAAAATAATTTCAAAATCAACTATTTTACGAATTTAATCTTATCTCAATATAAGCGTACATTTTAAGCAAAAAATCTAATTTTTTAATTAATGAAGAAAAAAATATATAATTTTATTACAGTTCTTTTTTGTTTAAAAATATCACAGATTAAATTTTAAAACGCTTTTAGTATAGGACAATTTTTTAAATATTACGATCGAATCTTTATACATGCCAATGAATATAATGTATATCTATGGGCACCTCGGAAGAGAGTCTAAAGGAGGCACTTATTACCTCTAGGACCATATCAGTTAAATTAAGTCAAATAGAAAATTTTCTTAGACATAATGTATTTTTGAAATTAATTAAAATCTTAAAAATATTAATTTTATATTTACATACAGAAAAATTTTAATTTTTTCCATAAGTACCTAGTATGTTTTGATCATTACATATGTGAATTTTTGTTTATTAAAGCGAAAATAAATTATTGTATTTTGTTCTACCTTGAAGGTTTTACATTCTATAATCGATTTGACTACAATATCGGCAGTTATTTAATATATAATTTATTCATTTAAATATTTTCATCACATTTTACTTTAATGCGTGGAGAAGGTATAGATTTGTAAAAGACAAAAAAGTAATCATGTGGAAAATTCAAACATAGACGCATTGTATGTTCAGTGTTTTGGCGAAATAAAGTAATAATAATAATAATGTAGACAGACAATAAATAATATACAATATATATAAATAGATAAAATATACATGGTATCAAGAAAACTTAATTCACCAAATTTTTTTAACTGCTTTAACTTCGCAAAATTTAAAAAATGTAAGCCAACAAACATACAGTTCAACATTTATTAATCCAAAACAATATACATATACAACCAAATAATTACATAGGAATGTATTTATTTCACTGAAAACAAAAAATTATAATTATTAACAAATACTGCCGCAGTATTATATTAATACATTTCGTTTAAAATATATTGTTTTAACTCTGAACTGACGGCAAACTTTAAATTTATTACAAATAGTATTAAAAAAAAAAAAAAATTGTTTTTCGGGTGCACGTATCAAATAAAACAACGCGTTCTTATCTTGGTAGATATAAATTTGGATGTGATGTTAAAAAAATTGCTTTTGATAAATCGATGATGTTTAGTTAATTAATTTAATACATTTATCCATTATATATGATATACAACAGTAATATCTAATAGTCTAAGAATTTAGACTTGGTGTGGCTTTAATGGTATGAAATGTATATAATTTTAGGGTAAATAGCTAACCTATATTTAGGTATTTAACAGTTTTTTTTTTTTTTATACAAGTCGTAAAGGAGATCTCGAAAGCCGAAACTATCTCGATGAAGTTTTTAAAGTTTATATATTTATACAAGTATTAAGATTAAATTTGATATCGGAGCTTTGGATTTTACAACGATGATTTTTTAAAAATATTTATTTTCCAAGAAATGACCAAAAGACGACGTAAAACGGAGATCTACTCGTATTATGTATAAGACGTATTATTTATTATAGTAAAATAATCTGGATTTTATTAACTTTTATAAAACTTAAATTAATAATAATAATATATTAACAAACAAGCTCTTCGGAATATATATATATTATATACCTAGAGGCAGTCTTTAATATTTCAATTTTCAAAATAAAAATATAAAAAAATGTTTTATATTAGTTTTCGCCCGATAATGATCTATATAGACAGTATAATAATATAGGTACAGAACTAATTTAAATAAGAATTTAATGCGCACAAGAAAAATTTTCTCTTCTTAAGTTGGGGAAAATACCTCATTAAAATGTAATCAAAATTGAAGCTAATATATATATATATATAGAACGCCGCTGTAAAACGATTTTGAAAATGTGATTTTGACTGCAGGTTTTTCTGAGACAGCTGGGCCGGAAGATTATATGCCGTAATATATTATTTTCAGTATATTATTTTATATTATATTATATTACAAGTTTTTTTTACATTCATTGTTTTAAACAGGGCGTTTATACGTTTTGCCATTAATAAATAATCAGTAAAGGTGTACAATTCATATCACACAAATACGGCTTTTTCCAAGATAAATCATATTCGTAATATGTACATATGCAAATATAATGAATTTCTAATAATTTTAGATCGCATCAGAGGTCGTATATATAATATTAATAATTATTGTAATCATATTTGTGAATTATTTTCACTTTTCTATCTCGTAATATGGTTATTTATTTGTCGAAAACGTATTAAAAGAAAATTTAATCAGATATATAGGTATATAATTGTATATATATATATGTACATTATACATACATAATATATACTTTCTAATATTATAATATATTTATAAAATATATATCTCTATATATAGGTACCTCGTTACTTTTCCAATATCTGCTACAGCCATATAACCCTGTTATTTAAATTACATTTTCCCCCTAACAGTTCCATCAAATTATGTTTGTATCTTTTTTTTTTTTTTTTTTTTTTAAGTATATGAATCTCAATGAAATGTTATGGTTTTGAACTTATAAATAACCTGTTTGTGTAACTGTGTTTTTTCAACACCCAAAAAAAAAAAAAAAAAAACGAATTAATAATTATTATTTAAATTGTTCACTGTTCAATTTGAACTGAATTTTGTAAGTAGATGGTATACAAATGTATTCTTTAAAATATATTATAACAAATATAATATATTAAATAATAATATATATAATAATGGTTATTCTTGTAACCTATACATTATATATATACTTGTGTATATATTACTTAAAAATACATATATATACTTATTATAATCTGATGATAACATACGATCGAAACTAGTTGTTACTTATAAGTTCTAAGTTATAACCTTTTTATAAATACTTTTGGGCATATTGTATTTTCTTTTTATTTAATACATATATTAATTTTGTACTTATATAATATATTATTATTATTTATGTTTTTTAATTAATTAATTTTTAATTTTAAATAAATATACGGTTTTATGTATAAAATAAATATACCTTATATAGATTTAATAAAAGCTCTTTCGAATTTTTTAATCCCTACTTAGTATTCTCATGATTTTAATATTCCCTTACGGGTTTCGTTGTTTTTCATTATATTTTGTATTTCATTGTATGTAGTTTATTGAAATTTTTTTTTTTAAAACCCCCGATAATTTGATTAACATAATTATCTTTTGTGCAAGAAAACAACTGCACTAATAATAAAGTAATTTAGCCAAAACGACAAAAACGAAGAATAAATTGATTCGATGTTTATTTTAAGATGGCTGCAAATGACACATAAATTTATCACAATATTCAAACATCTACAGAAAATAATTTATAGTACCTACTTGAGGTTGAAAAATTTAATTAAAAAATATATTTAGTCAAAATGTATTACAATTTTTTGATAAAAGTTAAGCATGCAGTTATAAAAATATTTTCTTTCATTATATCTTTTATATAGGTAATAATAAAACCAAATATCGAAAATTGATTTAGTCACACTACATATGGGTTGAAAAACTTATATTGATTTGTAAAAATGTAATCCATCAAACCAAAAAAAATATTGCATTTTTTGTTTTTGTTTTTTTTTTTTTTATTCCAATAAACTACTTGATAAAAAAGCATACTTGTAGAATTTGGAGTTTTAGAATGTTGAAATTGATATATATATATATAAATAATTATAGTTTTGTCCCATTTAATACATAATGTATTTATCTATACATTTTTTGGAAATGAAAAGATAAATACAGTAAAAAAAGTGTGTCAAAAACAATAATATTATAAACTTCTACCTATATGAATTTCGTCATACATAATATATTTTCTTTAATTATATAAAATTTTTATTATGTACATAGATATAATATTATTTTTATGTAGGTTTACAGAGCCGATAACTCGTTATCAGTTCAGTAAAATTAAAAACTGTTCTGTAAAATGTATAGATATTATCAAATATACGGTTTTTGAATCGATAAGTTATAGATCCGATTTCGGTTCTGTATATAATTTACAGAACCGTTTTACAGTGTCCTTTTCATTTAATTCTAATTTTGTTATCTAATAATTTCCATGTTTACAAACTACAATCAAAACCACCGTACAATTTAGTAAATATTTTTAATAAAGATTATTTTATATTGAGTATTTTTTAAATTGTATAAATGTATATTATGATATTATGATGTCGAGACTCACCATTTTCATTTTTATCTTACGAGTCTGATGAAGATAACATTATTAGTCAACACCACGAACGAAGATTATATATTATATATATATATATATATATACAATCTTAGTTCGTGGTCAACACAAATAAAATTATGGTCTTTTTTTATAACAAACAATAAAATTTTAATTACCGTAACAAAAAAAAAAAATATCTTATCTTTGATAAGACTAAAATGTGTATACACCATTAACCAAGTAAGCGATTATAACCTCATTAATATACGATGAGTATACTATTTACAATATTTTCACGAAACGCAATATTCGTTCTATAACTTGTAACATACTGCAGAACCGATAAATTTATCGTGCCAACAGTTTTCATGTAACCCGGCATTAGTCTTCTAAAAATTGCAATTTATACACTACTTCATAGTGAATGGGAGGGATTCACAGGCACGAGTAATGTCCATTTACTTATCGGACGTCAATTACAAATTCGGTCGTATTAGTTGGGACTGTATACATCATGTTCTACATAATATCCTCGAGAATTTCATTCTTAATTTTCCATCCGACTGCATCCGGTAGACGGGTGTATTAAAATTGTCCCGGAAAATACATTTACATACAGACAATAAATTGTTTTTCAAAGTACAGATCCGTATATAGTATAATATACATGTATATTCACATTTTACATATATGTTATCCTCTACTCCCGAGGATTCAAAATGACAGTGGCTTACGCATTTTACCCGAAACAATTGTCTCAGACATTTTTCCCTTTGACATTTTATACCGAGATTATATTGTAAATACCGTGAATATAAAAACAAATCCTATTCTGAAACGTATATAGTTACCTATAATATACTATATATTTAACATAATATTGAAATGTACTTATACTATAAGTATATATATATAGGTATGTATACATATTTGTACGTAACGAATGACTATTTATATACCTACTTATATTATACCATAGGTAAGTATATATTATTATATTATTCAGTCAACTTTATAGTTTATGAATAATTTTAATGTAATGTAGTCAATATTATAACGTTGCATTTTTATCTCGATGATTGAAATTTTTTTTTTTTTACTCCCGTTGCTCTATGAAAAAAGTTGTAGGTACATTTAAAATTCTCAATAATGGAATGGGTGAAGCGCAATTTTCTGATTTAAATTGTCAAAAAAAAAAAAAAAACATTGATAATAATCAGTCTATAAGATTCGGAAATTGATGAGTCTTTTTGAACGTCTTTTATGAATTTTTTTTTTTACATTTTTCGTAATTATAAGTCATTTATATATTACACGAGCTTAAACAGAAGTCACAATTTAATTTTTCATTCTTCATATTTTTGAATTTGGTGATTAAAATTTTAAATCGTGATTTTTTTCTTCAAATTCGGATAAAACGTATTATTATAAATGACTCAAAATTACCTATAAATATCAATATATACATAATAAACATTTCTATAGGTAAGCAATTTATTTTCTCTAATTGTATTATAATAATATTGCTTTTGTTCTATTTCCAAATTTAAAATGTGGCATTAATAGCTTTTCCACATTTAAAAAATATTTTTTCTAATAATTGAAAAATCATAATCAATGATAAAAAAAAAGTCGTCTAGATAGAAGTTGGTACATCATTTCTTCAGTCCTCAGACTAAATATAATGCAATATATTAAGGCGCGTTTTTGGAGTACAAATAAATAAATATAAAATATACAATTTAGGGTGTAATAAAAAGTTTTAAAAATATATATTAAAATATTTTAAATATTTATCTTGTTTCATAAATTAGTAATTTTTATTACGATCAACTACATGCACCCACGTAATTCTCAAAGTTTCGATAACATCAATAATATCCTCAATATTAATGAATATTAAATATAGAGGTTAAATAATCCTATATTACTCTATGTACTGAATATTTTTGTTCAATAATAATTTAAATATTTCTTTAGTTATATTTTATTTTAGGTAAATTTTTTACAATGATATGTTTTTTTAAATAATATACAAATCCGCTCAGAATTACATTTTGTTGAATTTAAATGCATTTTCAAACATTTTTAAGGTATTTTTTTAGTGCATTTTTAAAAGTCTTAAATAGTATTCATATAGAACATTTTTATTATTTTCTAAGGCTTTAAATTACATGCCATAATTATTATTTTAAATTTAAAATCAAAGATGAATAATTACATTAAAAATACAATTCTAACTATAGTTTGGTATAAGCATATTATTTAAAGAAAACGAGTAACCAAGACCACTTTATTCGTGATTTAATTATTCCCTCTACATTAATTATAAAACATTCCCGTTAAAAAGTAGCTTTTCTTTTCTCTTAAGGGGATTGGAAGCGGTCATTAATTAAGGGGTTGTGTGTAGGCAATTATTTTATTTGTTCGCGTTACGCAATGTGTTTATGTGAATAGTATTTTATCATTAGTGTGTGTAAATACGTTTGGCATAATAAAGATACTGATGGTGTACACTCGTACGCACAGGCACATGTCAATAAATACGGCTACCGTATTTGAAGACACTAAATTCCATTTTCAACATACCAACTGTCTTAGTGATAAGATAAAGATTCTGAAAACTGTTCTGAAGTAAAATAATGTAAAATCCACTTTGGAACAATTTTCCCATTTTTAAAATTTTTTTCCATTATTTTCAGAAAAATTGAAAATGTCAACTTTTAAATGTTTGAATATATTAACTTAATTTTAGAGAGACAAAATCAAAAATGTGGGATAATTTATCTAAAGTAGACTCTATGTAAAATTCAGATAATTTTTTTAAATTCTTATCACAATTCTAAGTCTATCGGTACGTTAGAAATATAAATGGTCTAAATTGCTATATGTTATATGTGTGTGATAGAGAGAGACAGAAAATCGCCGCTTCCAATCGCTTTAAGAGGACGCCACACGCTCGTTTTCAAGGGGTTTTGTATAGAAAATTTTTATGAAATAAAAAAAAAAGGAATTCAATATTTTAAAAATATTTTATTATATTTTAAAGGTAGTTAAAAATAGTCTCATATTAGTACCATTTTTATTGTTGTTCAGTATTTCAAGTTGGGTATGGCTTTCAGAATTATTTTTGATTATTACTATTGGCACCAAATAAAAATAAATACATTTTTCTAATTTTTGACAGGGAATTTTTTTGAAGTATATTACATCTGTAACGGTTGTCCAGTGGCACGCACTCATTTTCTGCGAGGAGTATCAACATACTTTTACAATATGCCCACCACCTAATAAATATAACTAAATAATTATTTTAATCAATTTTGATAGTTAAATAACAATCGTAATAACTTGTCTTATGGTTTGTAAACAAAATATTGGAATAATATATTTAGTCTACCACCCACCACCCAATATTATAGGGGAGTCGACTGACCTCTTTACCTCTTGGTGTGCGCCACTGGATTGATCCATAAACTGGGTCAATCCTTAAAAAAGTCAACATTTTAAATATTTCAATTGTTTATAAAAAATACAATATTAAGATAACAAATATGTTTCTGTCAAAATTTAGTAAATATTGTCCGTTTTTTATTGATATAAAAATATTAATTTATTCTAACCGATATAATATTTGAAGTATATGTATAAAGTTATGTTATATAACGGTAACCTGTAGAAGCACCAGCTGCCGTAGTTGGACATTTTTATTGATAAACAATCGAAACACTCTTGAAAATTCTAGAATTAGAAAAATCATAGGTGCCGTTGTCAATATTCAATAAATATCGATGCGACCCGCGCGATGTTTGTTTTGTTTCCGACGACGGACGTTATTATTTACGTATATTTCGCACTTTCGCAGTGTTTTATTAATATTGTATCTTACTTTTATATTTTTGTATCTATTTACAGTTATTATCATTTGCTGCTTTCTTTGAACACCATGACAGCGTGTTACACAAATTATGTATAAAAATGCTTTATAATATTATTGTGGATAGTAAAAATAAAAGAAACGAAAAACTAGGTATGTACGCCGTTTTCTTATTTTGTGAAAAAAAAACCAGTTCTGAAACTAAAATAATTAAGGTTATTTAGGTTATTTTATCATTTTATTTTAAATATTGTATACTGATTTTGATTCGATTTAATGTGGCTTATCGCTTGAATTCAATGCTATCTATAATATATAATTTATTAATATGATTTTATGATTCTATATGGAGGATTTGTGAACCCACTCTCCAAAAATCGTATTTGAATATAAAACTAAAACACGACTCCCCCTACAAAAATACTGGTTTTGCGCCCGCTGTAGGTACTCTAATGCTTATTATATACCCTAGAAAAAAATTGGGAATACACCGCGGTGTAAAATTTACAATATTATAACGGCATAATTAGAGCATTTTTCGTGTAAAAAATAACACATTACATTTAAACGGTAAAGCCTTTTACACGCTCAGTTGAAACTATAATGGTATTATTTGTGTTGGTTCACGGGCATAGGATGTCGGTAATATTATACGATTGTATAAGCCGGAGGCCAAAACTCGAAACGCGTATACACGAAATAGAATGACTAATTTTCTTGCGACAGTACACGTGACTTGCATTCTATTACCCACTTAAGGGGGTGCGGGTTTACGTGAGTAAAAGCCGAAAAGTTTTTAAAGGTTTAACTAGATCTCGAAGGTGCCCATTAGCCTATGCTTGTGCGTATGTACGTTCTTTTGAGTTTAATACATATAATATCATATACGTTTTTATTTTTATTTTGCACATCTAAGGGCAGCAGCTGGTAGACCGCTAGTGTAATTTCATAACATACACCTACAAACATACATATGGGTTTCTATTATATTCATATATAAATAAAAGTGAAAAGAAGAATATAATACGCTGTCGGAATTTTGATCAGCATTTGTATAAAAAAATGAAATTCATCATTCGTCAAAATCCATCAGGTCGTATCATTTTCCAACATACTTATATATACATATATATATATATATATATATATATATATATATATATGTATGTATGTATGTATATATATATACATCCGATTTGGCTTAAAGTCACTGTTGGTGGCGGCTACCGCT
>JAIPRL010006092.1:0-28963 GCA_025469235.1 Pemphigus obesinymphae | reverse complement strand
TAAGGAATGAGTATATCAGAGGTAGTATAGGGGTAGCTTCGATAGTAAACAAAATGAGAGAGAATAGATTAAGATGGCTCGGGCATGTATTAAGGAGGGATGAGACTGAGGCAGTAAGATTAGTAAGAGAAATGCATGTTGTTGGGAAAAGGGGGAGGGGAAGACCGAAAAAGAGATGGGGGAATGTAATGGCGAGTGATATGAGGAAGGTGGGAGTAAGTGAAGAAGATGCGGGAGATAGAGTTAAGCGGAAGTGTAGGACCAGGGTGGCCGACCCCAAATAGTTGGGAGAGAAGGCGAAGGAGAAGAAGAAGAAGAAGAGAGTAATATTTACATATTATTATATGCCTGTAGTTTTAAAAAGTGTTCAATCAAAAATACGTATAGGAATTTGAAACAAGTTACCAACAATTTTAATATTTTTACGTTTTTTCAATAAAAAATAGATATATACAATATTTTTTTCATATCGGCTATTGCAATAATGATACCATGATAACCTGAAAGTTATTATTTGGTCGAGCATATATATATTTACGAGGATACCTAGAGTAAATATTTTAGAAATGGATTATTTATATTGCATTGTTTAAAATCGGTGTATATATGAAATTCGGTGGGAAATTTATTTTTGTCGATACTTTCAAGAGGTAATTTTTGATTTTCCTAGTAGTTTTTTCCTGTATAAAGAAAAACTACCGATAATAGCAGAAAAACGATATACTAAATCGAAAAAGAACGTTATGCCGAACTTAACTCAAAATTTCTTATAAATCTGGAAAGCTTTTTATTTATCTAAAATGATTTATTAGATAGAATAGAATTATATAGATCATAGTGTATCATTTTTAAATTATAGTTGATAAACACATTAAATTTTCTATTTGTGTAATTTTATTTGCATTGTTAAGGAATTTATCTTTTAGAGCATAGAAATCCCATTCTTGAGAGGATGACACACATGTGATTCTATATATTCTGTATAAACAATTATTAAGACATTTTATGAATAGTAAAAATTTTAATAACTTCAAAATATTTAAGTACAATTTAAAAGTAGTTTAAAAATAGTTCTGTGTCAATACTACTTTTTATTGTTGTGTAATCACGGTATTTGCTAACAAAATCATTTTACAAGAAAAATGTATTTATTTAAGCTATGTTCTAATTAAAACACTAAATTATTACACATTATATAAAATAAAGTTGTCTGTAATTTACTGTTATTTTTATTTTTTTTTTTTAAATCACAAATATAATTTTCTTATGTCATCTGTAAATATCATCCTCTCCTGATAAATTTTTTAACTTTGGAAATGTTTTATATTAAAAAAAAAAAACAACGACGATTGTACACAGATAATTTTGTTTACAATATTGTGCACAAATCTGGTTTTTAAATTACGACTACAGTCTGAAATAACATTTTTCTCGTAAAATAGTTTTTACGGTAAAATAATGCACGTGTAGCGTTCTCTGAAATTAAATCATAAATCGGAAAAAAACTAATATGTAAATACTAGAAATAAAAAATACACTGAAAAAAGGATAAAAATAATTCTTTAACATAGAAAACTTAACGACATTATCAAAGTAGCATACATTTCTAATTGAAAGTACCTAGTCTACTAAATTCTAGGTAATATATTCTACCGATTTTCACCGTAAATTTTTGAATTTTCTTTCTTTTGCTTTTACACGAATTCGAAAAATAATATCCAGAATTCGCAACAATAAAAATATATTTTGATGTTGAATGACTTGTAGAATTATTTATAGATATAAATAAAAATCCAATTTCTATAAAATAATTTGTATTTATTTAACAAAAAAATTTTATTTACAATTTCGCTTAATAAAAATAAAAATATACCCGGCGTACGGTGGACACGGGGTCATCGTTAACGAGTGGCATTTAAAACAATATGTGCATGACAAAATAAACAGACATGATGGCCAATCGACCAGATTTTCCTATCACTACGCATATTCCCCAGACCTGGAAAAAACCATGAAAAAACCGGAAGAAAAATATTTTAAAGCTGATATCACAATTGACAATAATATCACAGATATAGATAACGAGAAATGCACTTTGATTTCGTTCATCTATCGCAAAATAACAAAGGTATATATATTTTTATTCATTTTATAAACTTTTAAATTTTATTCGGTTTATATTTTTAAAATCTGAACGTTCCAAGTTTTTGTGTAATAATTATTACAATTATTGTATAAGATAAAATAAAATAAATAAAAATATTTACTTATAATTTAAGTTTATAATTTGAGTACTAGTGAATTTTTCTAATAATAAATTGAAGACTCAATTCCCCAAAAATATTTACTTAATTTTGATAAATACGTATTTCAGTAACAAAGATACCGTCTTCAGTACACATGAGGCCAGTCGTTATTGTATACTGAAGATGGTAACTTTGTCACTGAAATACGTATTTACCAAAATAAAGTAAATATTTTTATGGAATTGAGTCTTCAATTTAATTATTATAATTTTAGGGCAAATAGTTAGATATACACATCACGTGTTTAATTTATGGTAATAGTTAGACGGCAATACGATATGCAATATTTAATTCCTATAAAATATGTCGAAAAAATAAGACTGACAACGTTTTACGTTGTGTTTATTTCTTTCAGACGTACTCGTAGAACTGACATAAATAGAGCGAGCAGTTGCATTTCGAATTAATTGATTGTTGATCACTTCGTTTTTTTTCACGGTTGTAATTTTGCCTTCTTGCTTTTTACTCCGTAAGAACTTTGTGAATTTCAGAAAAATTTTTGGAGGACGGTCGGACGGACAAACAGACTGAAACTATGAGGATACAATATATAGGTTTCTATTCCACAACAATAGTTTAGCGTAAAAGATATGATTTGTAAATTATAGAGGGGAATTATTTTTTTATTCCATGAAAAATGGTTTTTCTTCCAAGTCCGGGGAAGAATTTCCGCGTGAAATAATTTAGCGATCACGGCTGTTTATTTTGTCATGCATTTGCGTGACATTGATTACTGTGTTTCGTAAAAGTGATTTAAAAAACGAATTGCCCGTACAGAAACCCTCCGCAATACAGTACAATTGGACGTTTTCTCGAGAAGCCTGGCGATAGAATAAATACACGTCGGCCAGAACGGTCAGAGCGGTCTCTGGAAGTCCATGACGGGGCGTGGATCATAGGTATGATTTACCGGTTTGTGAACGAGGCACACGACGAATTTCGATCTTGCGGCGGGACACGCGACCGGGGGAGTTTTCTGTGAAAATTTCCCGTTAAAATTTCATTAATTTATTATAAATTATTGTGCGTTTCACGTCGCGTTGAAATCGAACTGTACCATGTGTATATTGTATATATACGTATGTATACGTTTCGTAGGTAATTTTCGTCGGTATATACGTGATTTATATACGCGTACGACGTGCATGCATAATATAATATTATATTTGACCAGTATTGCGGAATGTAGTGCTGGCAGTCCGGCGGCCGTGGTGCAAAAAGGGCGGAAACGCATAAATTGCTAAATTATTGTAATAACGGTACGCAACGATACGGGCCGGGGTGCAACGACACGGCGGCGTGGCAAGAGAAGACGTCCCCGCGGCCTGCTCGTATATATAATATGTGTGCGCGCCGCGCAGAAGTGTGTCGGGTCTAATGTGCCGGCGTCACGCGACCCGTACAATATCTCCCGTTTTTCGCGTCACGTAGTCGCGCGGATATTATTTTAATACGTATTTATAGTATCGAACTCGGAAATAATAACATATATTATTTCGTTCGTTATCCGTAGGCGATTGTTATTATATTATCATTATCATTATTATTATTATTATTATTATTATTATTATTATCATTATATTCGCGTCGCGCACGGGCGTAGCGTGAACGAATCCCGTTGGAAAGACCCGTTTCAGGACTGGCGAAAAACTCTTAACGCTAAACTATGGGTCCCTGCAGGTACGCTATATATAAACGTACATTTTACGTACTCGTTTTTGGCACAACGTCCTCCGTCACTATATACCGTCCCCGATCTTATACGCGCAAAAGTCGTATTCCGATAACAGATTAGATGCCGTGTTTTTCTGGTCCGGATTTGGTTTTTGGATTCGGCGCTCAATAGTCGGGAGACGAGTACTGACGTGATTCTGTACGCGACCGTACAATATCTACTACGTTATTCGCGTTACGTAGCATTACGGATATTATTACGTATTTATATATAGTATCGAACTCGGAAATATTAATATATTAGTCCTTTCGTTATCCGTACGCGATTATTATTATTATTATATTCCAGTCGCACATATAGGCGTAGCGTGATCGAATCCCGTGGAAAGGCCCGTTTCAGTACTGGCGAAAAGCTCTTAACGCTCTATAAACGTACATTTTACGTCCTCGTTTTTGGCACAACGTCCTCCGTCACTATACCATCCCCGATCTTATACGCAAAAATCGTATTCCGATAACAGATTAACTGGTGTTTCTCTGGTCCAGATTTGGTTGGATTCGGCGCACTGGTCGCCGAATAACTCTGTGGGTTCTCGAGCTCTATAGTTAGGAGACGAGTACTGACGTGATTCTGTACGCGACCGTACAATATCTACTACGTTATTCGCGTTACGTAGCATTACGGATATTATTACGTGTTCATATATAGTATCGAACTCGGAAATATTAATATATTAGTCCGTTCGTTATCCGTACGCGATTATTATTATTATTATTATTATTATTATTATTATTATGTACGCGTAGCGTGATCGAATCCCGTGGAAAAGCCAGTTTCAGTACTGGCGAAAAACTCTTAACGCTCTATAAACGTACATTTTACGTCCTCGTTTTCGGCCCAACGTTCTCGGCATAGCCATCCCCGGTCTTATACGCAAAAGTCGTATTCCGATAACAGATTAGATGCCGTGTTTTTCTGGTCCAGATTTGGTTTTTGAATTCGGCGCTCTATAGTCGGGAGACGAGTACTGACGTGATTCTGTACGCGACCGTACAATATCTACTGTTATTTGCGTTACGTAGCATTACGGATATTATTACGTATTCATATATAGTATCGAACTCGGAAATAATAATATATTAGTTCGTTCGTTATCCGTACGCGATTATTATTATTATTATTACTATTATTATGTACGCGTAGCGTTATCGAATCCCGTGGAAAAGCCAGTTTCAGTACTGGCGAAAAACTCTTAACGCTCTATAAACGTACATTTTACATATTTGTTTTTGGCACAACGTCCTCCGTCACTATATACCGTCCCCGATCTTATACGCAAAAGTCGTATTCCGATAACAGATTAACTGGTGTTTTTCTGGTCCAGATTTGGTTGGATTCGGGGCACTGGTCGCCGAATAACTCTGTGGGTTCTCGAACTCTAGGAGACGAGTGGTGGGACGTATATCGTGTAACTCTAATTATAGAGAAAGAGCAGCTCGAATTTTATGAATGCTTAATTAAATAACTCATAACGCAATTCTAAATTATAATTTACAATCTGTAAATGTGTATTATTCAATTATTTTTGTAACACATATTTTGATCAAGGATAAATACGTTTTGGCAAATATAAATAGAATCGACACTCGACAATTTTCTTTTGTTCGATAGGTTTTTATTTAAATGGCCTTTAAATCAGCTGTTTAGGACTTATCACTACATTTTTTATTATCACCACGAACTAAGATAGTGTGGAAATGACGGATTAATATGTGCGGACAAATTGTTAGGTACGGTAAATATCAAGGTGGGGAAATCTGCGATTAAAACGCTGCCTAGTTTATAGTTTTGACAATATATTCATATGCAGACTACATGCTACGTATGTGTGGTATGGTATATGTTCGCTAGGATTTGCTTTGATTCCCCCACTTACTAATACACCGTAATAAAATGTAAGCTCACCACTACCATCCGCCTTCCATATCGTTTCCAGTCCATACTATCTCAGTTCGTGCTATCACACAGATATAATAAAAACGTTAATTATCTCTATGCGCACATACCATCATAGAATACTACGCAGATAAAATGGTTAGGTACTTTCCTAACATCATGTTCTCCGGCTGTGGATATAAATTCAATCATACCGCTTTGAAATTGTAAAAACTGAAGTAGCGGGGAGAGTAGCTATAACCTGATATTAAGCACTCAGTTACGTATCAATAGTTTTTAAATTTTTTTACAATGTGCTTAAATTAACCTAGACGTCATAATTAAGTGGAGAAACATAGTATAGAAATATAGAAACCACATTTATAATTTTTTTTTTGCTATACTATCTAAATACACTTGTGTCATTTTAAAATTAAATTTGAAGTATAGTTTTAAATTTCCATAGATAAAAATGTCAAACAAATGTGAATCGCAAAAACGTAAAAAATTCTTTCCGTGGTTTTACTTAGGTATTCAATAAGACTTATATAGTAGTAATACTTCTATTTTAGACATTATGAATATTTATTTTTATATTATAAATCATATTTTTCATTTAATTTTTATATTTAAACTTTAAATGGTATTTTGTTAAAATCACGCATTTTAAAATTGGTAGGTGCCATAGAGGAAAAACTATTTTACCAATATACTTTTTCTGGATATGTTCTATTATATCCCATCAAACTCCTTTAAGTTAACTGAAAATAAATTGAAAACTAATTAATTATAACATTCGTAAAAATATATTGATTTATTTAAAATTCAAAAATGTATTCATTTTCAAGTACAAATATTTTTGTGGCTTCCTACATATTTTGTCTATTACCTTGAATCCTAAACCCTAGTCCATTGATTATGATATATATTATGAAAATCAATTTCGCATGCCAGTTTTTATCAAAAATGTTTGTTATACAAAGCTTGCCAATTGTATCTACACTAAATTAAATTAAGAGTATTAAAAAGTAATAAATAAAAATTTAATGGCATATGATTTACATTCATTTATTCATTTATCTAAATAACTTAATAGGACGTAATACTTACACATTTTCAATTAAAAACACAATTTCTCATTTTTTACATTTAGAAATATGTTAGAAATAAGAAAAATAATAAATGATGCTATCACCTAATAACATTACTTAGCACTCCATATAATTAATTTTTGATATATATATATTTTTATACGTTTTATAAGTTTTTAAAATTTAATTATTTTGTTTTTTAAATAACAAATGATCCGATATGGTGCAGAATTATGTTATTAGCTATATTATTTGGATTTTGTATCAACTTTATGCGGTACTTTCGAATTGATAAAAATGAGAAGTGCATAAACACGTATTTTTTAAATAAATATATTAATTACACAAACATAAAAAATGGTATAGACATGAAACTATTTTTAAATTAACTTTAAAAATATAGACGTATGATCACCATAATTATTTAAAACTATAGAATATATAAAAGCCACTTCAGTATCACTAAATAATAAATAAATAAACATAATCAGGTGATAATTGTATATTGTATATCATCATGCTTCATTTTGAAAACGTGTTTTTCTCATATTATATTAACACAATAAATAATTTATTAACAAAGCATAATTGTACTATAAATGTCACGCTTCAGTGTCACTGACTGTTACCTAACGCAATAATATTTATAAAGAAAAGTTAGTAATTATTAGCTAGATTAGCTATTACCTATCTGTTTAGCCCTCTTCAATATATTTTACCTATATTTTATACGTATGTATTTACTATATGGTTTAAAGTCATCCTCTGTTCGATTCATGTTTAAATGAAATTTTCAATATTTTCATGATATATCACGTATAGTCATTAGAACTCATTATATCCCACCAACGATTCTTTATAAAAACACTTCGTTTCTTTTATTTATTTGTTTATTATTTGCACTTTTAAAATGGGATTTGAATTAATTCGATCGGAAAAATCGTGGATAATATCATAGAGAACTTAAGTGTTCTTTATAATAAATCCGAATGAATTAGCTATGATTTAATATTCCCCTCTCACACAATGGTCATCCGTGTGCATAAGGTTTTTGTGAAAATTCGTGGTGTTTTATGAGATTTATGAGATTTTAAAATTTAATTTCACCCTTTAACATGAAATTAGAATAGTCAAATAACGGACACTAAAAAAACCTATTAAATACGTATAGTGGTGCATGTTTTTTTTTTAATCGAATTCGGCCGATTAGATATATTCCAATATACAGGAATTTCTTTAATGTTTTATGAGTTTTTATCGGCAAAATGTTTACCGTACACGTTTTATTTAATAATATATAAGATAAAGCTGCGTGAAATTTTAAATGCATTTTCACATTGATCAACGGAAAACGATTTTGCAGTGCTACTATACGTTTCCGAGAAAACTATAAGTGATATGCGGTAGGTACCTAAATATATATAGGTCAATCGTTTCGGTGTACGAAAATGTGTTGCGGTGATCGAGTTTTCGTGATTTTAATAGGAGAATGGCCACCGTGCTCTACACCGTGCGAAGATACGTTTTATCTTGACTTTATCGTTTATACTTTATCCCTTTCTTCTTGGTAGAGATAAAATGTTGGTTTAGTTTTGGTTTTAATTCGTATTTATATTACGTATATCGTATCGCATATACGAGTCCGTGGCATATAAATGCATTTTATGTAATTGCGTATAATTATGGTGTCGATAAAACAAGTATATAATATCGTTTTGAGTATAAAACAAAAGTGGTTAACGCATACAATACATCTAAATTGGAGGAGCTTAGTGCTGTGCGAATGTGAACCCAGCCGTCCAGTATATATATATATATATATCGTAATGTTATCTCGAAGGAAATTCGCAAACGGATCGGTATCGTAAAGAAACTACGGGCGGTTTACGTATACTCGGGAAATTAGGTCAATCGTTTAATCTAACGGAAATTTTTTTTCTTCATTTACCGTCAACACACGTGCCGACAATATTATACAGGATATAATATTGGGACTATTTTGATAAATATGCTATTATATAGTAGGTAGGGGTATATATATGTATAATAGTTATATAATATGCGTGGAATTGACAAAATTAAATTTATCGATCTAATAATATTTACATCGTTTTGATAAAAACATTATATTTATGATAAAATATTCTCGATGTAACAAATGATAGGTTCGTTAACTAATTACAAATACAATTTATCATTTTCAATCGTATTTATTTCAATGCGGTTGATTTTTTGAAATTAATTCACTAACAAACTTTGCGGTAGAAGGAGTCCAGTGCCTAAGAGTTTTAAGGTAAATAGGTTTTTCCATAGAAAATTTATTCTGTATGGTAATTTGTAATGTGGTCTTATATTATTTTCATAGTTGTTCTCTTAAGCGTAAAGAAAAACCTTTTATAACGGGAAATTTTAAAAAATGGAAAAATAACAAATAAAGTGGCTATGGTCACTAAGTATTACTAAATAACATAAATTTTGAAATTTTATATTTTGACACTAATATTTATGAATATTACGTTGAGCTCCACTCGAATTTTTTTATAAAATACAATAATTTATCATAGCTTTCAAATTTAATACATACAGTAGTTACAAATATCCCACCCGACGAGCAAATTGCATTCCATATTTTACTTGCTGACTTTTTAAAGTTTTTATTTTCCGTAAACAATTTTTAAACTTTTGGAGATATAATTGAATTATTAGAAACTAAAAATTAAAAAATATTGAAATTAGATATTTTATAAAAGTTATGTAGTCAATATTTTATAATAGAAGTGGAAATCTTATTGTTATTTGAATATAATTATTTTATAATGATAGTAGTTATAGTAAAAGTTATTTTTCCATACCGTAAAATTTAAAATGATATTTATAATCAATCATTCTTTACAAAATTAGAGTTGGAAACGACTTGTCAATAATACCAAAAAATATTTGCTTATAATTTATATTCAGTTATTTTTATATACCATAAAATGATTACCAACATTTTTTAAAATAAAATTAATAACTTAATATTTAATATACAATGTCCATAGATTCTATATTATTATATTGCAATTTTTAGTATATTTTTACACAAAAACTATATATTTAGCTCTTAATGATATACATAAATTATAATTTAAGTGAAATAAATTATAATTAAAAAAAAAATGATTTTGAAAGTCTTTAAACCCGAAAAACTTATTTTAAATAATTAGCATTTAAGTTCTTTAATGTACTTTTAAATAATTTACATGTTTGGCCCCAGTTCCGCAGTTCCGATACTTCAGTTTCAGTGCAACAACCTGTTTCAGAATTGGTACTTCTTAATTTTTATTTCAAAATTTATATTTCGTGATTAACAGTTTATAATAATTTTTTTTTTAAATTTGTGAAAATAATAATAATTTATTCGGCTAGAGAATTACACAATTTACTTTTTTTTTAAAAAACAAAAAATATTTACACGATAGTATAAGTATTTTATTTCAAACTTTTTGAAATATTGTTTTTTTTTTTTTGTTTTATAAATTTTCCGGGTTCTATATATTATTTATAGGCGCATTGAAAAACACCCCGTGGATATGTAGAAAACGTGTTCGGGATAGATCAATATTTGTAATAATGATATTGCATATATATTTGACGGAAAAGCGTTTTTTTTTTTTATTCTGTATAATAATAATATGCAATATAGATCAATATGCCGTGTCCGAAACCGTACGCGCAAATAGCCGGTAAATTTATTTATTTTCTACGGCATATATGGCAGGGACGTGTGTACGGCGTGACGGAAATTTTGCACCTCCACGTGAAAGATTTGTGACCATAATTACCGGCCCGGCGTTGATGGTATAAATTTTACACCGAAGCGTTCATACTCGGACCATCGTATACCTAGTATATACCATATATACTTGTTTTCATGTCATTGGAAACTGAAAAATAAATTACGTTTAAAATTCAGGGTTATATAATATAGTTTTAGATGTCTCGAGAATAAAACAATTAAACACCACAGGTCAAAATATAATATTCGTACTACGAAATTTACTATTATTCGATTCAAAATCGTTTTAAATATTCCTATATTGAATCGGTCGGAGCATTTTATTTTTGTTTTAACATTTGTCACAAGGAAATCGGTCGAAACTTTTTACGTTTTTAAATGGGAACAATTCAATTATAATAAATAGGTATATACTCCAACCATTGAAATATAAATAGGTAGGTACCTAGGTAAACGATTTGTTGACGAACTCGATAATTTTGTAAATGATTTCGTAGATTACGTACAACAATCATGTACCAAATATAATGATGATCGGTGTAAAAATAAATTTAAATAAACATTTATTAATATATTATCGTAACCGAGTAGGTACTAGATTCTATTTTTTTTATTTTTTTAATAGGATATAATAATCATTGAAATCTCATAATTACCAATACGTTTCTTATTTGCCGATTTATCTAATTATAATTCTATGTTATTTACATGTTATTATAAACTATTCATATAACATTTTATTGGACATATTTATCTAGTCTTCTAAATTAGACGTTCGCGGTAATCTGGGTTTGGAAGGTGGAATGAAATAATTATTTAGTTATACTACTCACACAAAATATGCAAATTGTATCTGCATGCTAAAAAATTGTTTATAAGAGTACGTATAGCATAATTTAAAAAGTAACATATTCGCAACAGAACCCATTAGTTACCTCCCAAAATATATAGACTGCCTCCTATTCAAATCATAAATAAGATAGTGAAATTTATTAAAAAAAATTCGAAATTATATACGAATTATTTTCCAGAAATGTCCAGACGAGTAATTTCCGGTAAAATATTTAGTGGTTCATAAACTTGGTTGAAAATATACTTATACAATAACATCAGGAGTTTTCGCATAAAAAGTTTTAGAATTCAGTGGCATATCTTTTCTTTATATTAAAGTATTGATTATTTGTTGCCTGTTAGGAACTTCTTCAGTTTTCAGTTAATGAGTTGTGATTATTATAATGGTTTAGGTAGCTAGATTACGTTAAATACAATTTTATCATTTTCACCAACTTTTATAAAATTAATGGTTTAAACATTTTTGTCACATCATTCTAATATTCAATTTTGAAGGTTAATTTCGTTTGAC
Source organism: Pemphigus obesinymphae (assembly GCA_025469235.1). NCBI lineage: Eukaryota > Metazoa > Arthropoda > Insecta > Hemiptera > Aphididae > Pemphigus > Pemphigus obesinymphae. Next base: position 16,815 of record JAIPRL010006092.1, on the reverse strand, counting down.
AGCTAAATTCATAATTGTTAATTCATTACTATAAACCTAATACCTGTGTTTTTCGATAGTAGTTGTACTGCCAATTGAAATTCCAGTAAATGTATCGAATTATAAACCAAAAAACTAAATAAAATTCTGAAAACAAATATCTAAATTCTAAAATAAAAAAGTTACAAACTAGACTGTTTAAAATCAGCTTATAATGAACTAATCAAATGAACATTCACATTACAGACGTGACCCTCATTATACTGAAAAATATAAATTTTTATTAACATAAATATAAATTAAGATTTGTATTTTGGGAACACAAATAAATTCTAACAGTACTTTTTAGTATGTTGTATTATTTACTAAATCAACCAATTTATTGGGATCTAACAAATATAAACCTATTTGGGTAACTACAAAATTTAGGATTTATCTGAAAGTCAATTCGCAAATAATAGGGAGAGAGTTTTTATAAAAATTTTCAATATATTTCACCTCGAGATGTAACTATTATATTATAAAAAATTGAACGTAATTTTCTTTTATATTTTTAAAATTGTATTTATTTTTAATTTTCATTAATATGAAAATAATGATGTGTTTAAACTAGATAATAATTTAATGTAATGATATTCATAACTTTTACCCTAACTAGTTTATTCAGTGTACTGTAAGCTTATCAAATTATCTATTTATAACTCTGTATAGTAAGTCAACAACTAGTGTTATTTTGTTAGTTCTTAATACCATAATTTTTTTACGTAAAAAATAACATTTTCTTACAGAATAGAATAGTACACTGAATAATATAACTCACTATATATCTAATTAGTTTTTGTATCTATTTTTGTTTCTAATTAATTCATATTGGATTGTTAACTCATTAGTAATAAACAAAATTTATTGTTTTATGTACCACGAATGAAAAATTGATTTTTTGATCATTTATATCCAATTTTAACTTTTAACTTTATGACTGGTTAATTTATTAATAACACGCAACTCGTTATTATTGCAAAAAAAAAAAAAAAAAAACAAATTGACTTGACTTTAGCTACCTATTTAATTTTATCTCTAACGTAACTCGTCTTTGATTTTTTGTATATAATATAGGTTTATTTTTTTATCCGATCAAATCGCGTGCACTTAACACATATTATATGGATATCGTTCTGTGGACGGTTAAAACCGTATATTTTTTTAGTATAATATATTATGTATGTGCAACGAAAATCATCGGTATAGATACGTTCATATTCACTCGGTTAGAATGTACAGTGTATATTATCGGTGCTATATAGAATCTCGCAGCTATAGTTTAGTTCGAGTTCTAGCGCTATGTGGCCGAGACGACAAATATGATTTAGTCTCATCTTTAATACATAAAAAAATAAACCTAGTTCTATATATATATATTATTGTATGGCCTGTGGCGTACACAGACGTACATTACAATAATACATGTAGAAATTTATTTTTCACCGACCGGATGTGCTTTTATTCGGACTCGATATATATATATTATAATATGTCGTTTTACGACGAAACGATTGGGCACGGATTGAATACTCCCACAGCATCTCTCTCAGTCCTCTCCTGCACGGTGAGAGGAACTCTGCTGGCAACGTTCTTTATACGTGTACTGTGGTTAAATCGCGAAACTCCCCCTAATATACGCGCGTGTATATTATGTGGAACGAGAGTGTCCCACACTATATACGAATATATATACGAATATATATATATATATATATATGCGATTTTTCTCGTTTATCCGCGCGCATTATCGGTACTTCCGATTTATTCATGACGTTCAATCGCCTCGCAATGATACGATGAGGGTAAAAAGAAAGAATGGACGAAAAAAAAAAAAAAAACGTAGGAAAACGATATAATATATCCTTTATATATATATATATATATATATATATACACCGGTAGGTACACCCGGAACATTTCCCGTCGTTTTGGGCCTCCCGTTAAAAACCCGAAATCGGTTTTTCTTTTCTTTCCGATTTTCGTGTTTTGTCCGAATCGTTATAATATATATATATATATATATATATATATTATGTTGCATACAAGCCGTTTGAAAAATTAGTATTATTTCTATCAAACAAAACCCTTTTTAACCCAACAACGGTAGTTAAATTTTTCCCATGTAAGTAATCACCATGAATTATTGTGAACCGATGAGGTGTGCCGAGGGGTTAGGTTTTCGAGTTTACTCGAAAGTAGGTTTTTGCGTCTTTTTTTTATTTTTAATTATATAATAATCGTATGTGTCTTAAATTTCGTTAAATTTTAGCTATTGTGTATATATAATTTTAGCTAAAATTCGATCGTCATTTGAAAAAGTAATATCCACCGTGTCCAAAAGTTGGAAGTGAACCGTGCACAGGACTTATGCGATACAGATTGACTCGATACTGAATTTTTACTAACATAAAATGCAATTTTTCAAACGTGTTAGGTATACTATCAAAAATATTTTTTTAGAGCAAGTATGAATTCTATAACTGTATATATTGATATTTTCAATTTTGGATTTAAAGACGCTTTCTTGTAAATTATCGGTATGTTTAAAAGATGATAGGAATGCAATGTCAAATGTACTGTAATTAATATATATATACACGTTATCCATTGCTTTTTGGAGATATTTTTCATATAAATCACGCATGAAATTGAACTCTGTTAGACTGTTTTATCCAAAAGAGTATTCATGAGAAATAATTATTATACTACCACCGGCCATAAGCCAGAATAAATCAGAAATTATGGCGTTCCTCGTATAATTATACGTGTATTTAACAAGACTAAAAGAGAGTTTATTTATTACTACAGAGTATATGTAATACGTCTTAAATTTAATATTATTTATAAAGCAATAATCAAAAATATTTTTATTATGTTATAGTTTACGTCAATGGCATAATAAACTTTTAAACCATAGGTGTGGGAATACTGTATAGTGTATATGTATTTACACGGTTTCAATGGTCCCCCCATAGTTAGGCTTTCATTCCAGACCATTTCTCATCACTAAGTGAAACATATCTACATTTAAACGTCAAGTATTTTATTACTTTGAGTTTAGGTCACCCAGAGCACGTACTACAATTATTATACTACTAATAATAATAATATACACGCATTTACATGGTCATATACTTGACGATAAAATTGTAGTCCATGATTGAATGGCGCAATTTAATGGATTTTTAGGTGCCTTAGTTTCAAAATAAATATACACAAATTTTGTTTTATTACAGCCTCTTCTGTGTACCAAAAAATATTAATTTATTTATGTACACGCGGGCGTACTATGATAAGCTACTAAATCAAATTTCTCTTAGTATATACGGAATTACATCGAAAAATAAAATTGTATTATTGTATAAAAATAAGTCAAGTCCCTAAATTAATTATTGAACGAGTTACTCGGAAATTAAATGATATATCTAATGAAAATTCGTTAAATCATAGACTTTTTTTAGTGTTAGATCAAAATTTATCTAAGAGATAAATATGATAAAGTTATATTCGGTAAAATAAATACATATACGAGTAAACAGTAGAGAGGTTGCATCTTGTTTATGAGTTACTATATTTACCATTTTTATTCGAATACTTTTATTAACATTAAAAGTTTCCACTATAAAGGGCATTTTTCAAAATAATATTCCAATTATATCTGATATTGTTTAAAAACGCAATACAATATCAAACATATTGCATATTTCAATTTCGCTTTAACTAGATCAGTCAAATATGTATGTGAACGTACAACTCTTAAACAAACATTTATATTCAAATCGTTTTCCAAAATCACTATCGTATCAGTAGATCAATTTGCATATTGTAAGTAGAATATGACTAAACAATTAGATAAAGAAAGGGAATTTATACAGACTACTATCTACTTATGTAGATGGGTTATGTATATAAAATCATTGACAAACGTTCTACTTTTTCTTCTTATTTATAAAAAGAAACAACAAAAAATAATTTTGTAATAAATATTAATTTAGAATTGTTTTGTAAACGAGAAAAATATATAATTTTGTTACTTGTTAGTAAAATTATTTAATAGGTATAGTATCATTTTATGAAGATCTTTTTAATATAGGTTATAAATAAAAATAATAAAATTATAGAAAAATTTGTCTATGATAGTTATTATTTGTTTATATTTTTTTACACATGAGAACTAAAAGTATTTCAGTAATGCACAAATTACAATAGATGTGTATAAGAGCTTTGTATGGACCAAAATAATAAAAACTAGGCCCGACCTAGTTATTTATTTTCAATCCCACCAGATATATCAGTAATAAAAATCAGAGAAATCTTAAATTTAAACTCCCCCCCCCCCCAAAAAAAAACAACAAATATTCATTTTAACTGGATTCTATCTAGTATCGAACACGAAAATCTAAAAATGTATTAAAACTGACATAAAATAAGAGTTTATTTCAACTCGGCCCCAATCTAGTTCTATTTTAAAATTAAAAATGTACACGTGATGGCCCAAATTAATTGTGTATCAAGATGCACCCGAACTACACTTCAATTTAAATCAAAGCCAATGTCAATAAAATCTATGTTTAAAACGATTTGATTTGAATATATTTGAAACGCCGACCAATATTGTAGGTTAGTAATAAGTAGTTGATGTTGCACAGCGATCGATTTAAATTGCATGTTTTGTTTTTAAGTCAGTGCTATATGTTTTAATAATTGTAATTTAAAAATTTCATGTGACGATAAACTTTCAATAACGAGTGCATATTGAGTTAATATAAATGAACTAATCGTAGAAAACGAATGTTTATCAAAGAAATAGATAGGTATAGATAATACTCGTTTTTGGAAGAGAGTATTTGGTATATTATTTATTTTCTTGATTAAAGCACAAATTGGTACATTATGAAAATTATATTATATTTTATCGAAGAATAGAAAAAAAAAATGATTTTTTCGTCCAATTTGTGTACCTACTGTGTTTACTTTGTTCAACAGCTATTTTGACATCACACAACAGATATAGTGAACGTATTTGTTCCGTTTATATTGATCAGCATTATAAGTTGACAAACGATGAAATATTATTTTATATATTTTATAGTTACACATTTTAATATTGAACTGCACACGTTGTGTACAATTTATAGAACATTTTCGCATACAAAATGGATTACGTAATAGATATATTTTATGTAAACGACCGTATATTAAATTTTGTCATGTTATTATAAAAAAAAAATTGTATACGGTATCGAGAGTTATTCGTCGTTTATTTTTATGAAGAAAATAAAAATGGCCGATAGTTTGTCGTACTGTACACTTGTTAGACATTAATTATGTTCATAAATGTATTAAATTTAATAATATTATAAATATTAGTTTAAGAATATCGTTACGGTCTTATTCGGAATAATAAATATCTAATAGTAGGTATACAAACAAATTAATTTATAGTATCCATGAACACAATATACATCTAAGTATAAAGCGTACTACGATGATATTGTCCAAAAATGTGTATTGTTATTTGCAAACTTCCTTTCGGAGTTCCACCTAAACATCTACAGATTTCCAAAAAAATAAAAATAAAAAAATACTCAAAATGGAAATGTAAGCGAAATCCGACCCAACATTATTATCATGATATGAAAGTACGCGAGTTTCTGAGGAAAAAGTAAAGTTATCATACATATCAATTGCGCGGTAGTTCGTTCGTTTTTTTTTTTTTTTTTCATATACTCGTCGGTATAATAATACTCGGAATTCAAAATATCTATATAGGGCATACACTATATACATAATATTTCTACCACTCGTAGAATTTAATATAAAACGCCCGATATATCGTACACAACTTAATAATATGACATTCTTTCATTAGTTTGTCGGATATTATTCCTAGGTAGGTACTTCTGACACTATAACTTAAGACTATATTATTTTTGCACGAAAGACGACGGGCCATATTATGTATCCGTCAACGAAAAACTTTCGTCGTTTTTCATAATTCGATCAGCTGCTCATTGACTGTATAGTCTCTACTACATAAAAAAATATTCGTTTTTTTTCCATATAGAATAACGATAATTTTTCTAAAATTTATAAGTATATCGAAATTCGTGAAATATTTGAAATCTTTAATACAAATTCGCGTACAATATTATACCTATTAGTATATACCAATAATTGCGCATTAGTGCAACAATAAAATGCCATAATTACTGGTGATGTTGCCAATAATAAGTATTCGACGATAAAATATCAACGATTTCAATGAAAATAATCTAAGTGGATTTCAGTGCGATAAACTCAACTGTGATAGTAAAAAAAAAACTTTTTTTTGCAAATTTTTGTTTTTTTTAATCGAATTAGTTATTCATTCTATCCAGCCACTGACATTGGTCAGCCACACTAGTTTTCAATTTTCATAGAACTCGGTTTGACGCATCCTCCTCAATTACACTACATATAATTTTCTATGAAATCCCCTCCCCCCACAATTATTTTCTGGTCTTCATCTTTCCCTTTTTTTTTAATATTTCCCTTCACTACTCTTAATGCATCTGTCTGTTCCTTCCTTAAGACATTACCTAGCTATTTAAATCTATTCCACCTCATTTTGTCTACTAACGGGTTCACTCTATTACTACCCCTCGTGTATTCATTTTTTAATTTGTCCTCCTTAGTCACTCCACTCGTCTATCCTAACATTCTCATCTCTACTACATCCATATTCTGTTCTATTTTCCAATCCACTGCTCAAAAAAAAAAAAAAACTCATCCACACATCCTTGCAGACCTTACTACTGTCCTATACAATTTATCTTTTAACCTGATTGGGATTATCCTATCACATGAAATACCTGACACTCTTAAAACTACCATTTTTCTGTTCAAAAGATTTTGAATACTTGAACCACGCAACTTTATTCATTACATCACCCTCAACTTCATTACTTGCCTTTCCCTATACAATGTGTTTCCTTTCTCCAAAATGAAACATTTGAAAACGTATTAATTTATAATATATAGTACTATTTGGTTAAAAATAAATTGCTTATTACATTTTAAAATTATTATGTATTCCGTTAATAACGCAGTATATTATTTGAATAAGTTTATAAACCAAATTCTTATAATATATAGTTATGAAAAATGAAATATATAATATAATATATAATAATTTTTATTTTTATTTAATTTTTTGTTACTATTTTCAAAAATGTGTTTGAATAATATTAAATAATATAACGAACAATTATACACTATAGATGCCTATATATGGATATTTTTTATTGTGAAAACCGTTTTACATTGTCGATTGAAACACATATATTCGTATGTATATTATATGTTATATTCATGAAAATTATAAATCATCTTTGTAAATGTAAATAATAAATATATTTGATATATAATTATTATTTTATTTCGTACCCGGTTGTTATGTATTTTAGTTTTACTATTCTCTATTCTACGTTAATATATATATATATATTAATATATACTTAAACTAGGGCCTTAGAAATGTTGGTTTAATATCAGACCAGGTAAAGCCCTAGATTTATATAATATAGCCCTCTAGTAATTTATACATAAAATAATAAAATAATAGTCCAACTAAAATAATTTTTTTTCATCGTATTAATAATATAGTTTTGTTGATTTTGTAATACTATTCTCTATATCTCAATCTTCCTTTGGAGATTTTACATGGCTACGCCTCTATCTAAACCATAATAAATATGAATAAACAATTTGTACACATTATAACTTTAGCCTAAGATAAATTAAAAGCATTTAATACTTGATTTATTTTATTTTTTATTTATGTTAACAAAAAGTTACTACAATTGAATGAACATAATTTAAATAAAATAATATGAGTTTTGTAAATTCAGTAAAAGTAAATGCCGTTCGTTTAATGTATATGTATACATCTTATAAATTATTACTTTCTCAAATTAATAAGTTATGTTCAAAAATTAAACGGATATGTTAGAACAATGTGTATTATGCAAATATGACTTCCTTCCGTAAGGCCGAAAATTGCATTCCGTTTGGCTCTGGGTTACATAAAAAATAAACATATTGCAAAATAAAAGAGGACAACGTTTTTAATGTCAGTCCATTGAAGTACTTACATAACGTTGTATATAGACTTGTTCAATAATTTACGTAAAATAAAAATGTTTTAAAATTTCCAACTAAATTATACACTGAACCTCATGGATCATTCTACCTAATTTTTCATTATACTTATAAAATCCCAACGATCTTGTGTACTTTTATTCAAATGCGGAATTGTGGGAAATTTCATATTTTATACCTGAGATAATATTTTTTGTTCAAGAATAAATTTACCAGTTATTTAATAAATAAATATATTAAAAATAAAAGATAAATACTCAAAATTTAATTGAAATTCATGTAAAATTTTTTTGGCAATTATAGTTATAGGTATTAGTTTAGTTACACTGTCGTAGCTATGATTTGATTTACCCTGATGCAAATCAAATTGTTGTGACCACTAAAATAAGCAAAAATGAAAGGTAATTGTATAATTTACCCACCTAGGGTTATATGAGATATGTAGATAATAAAGTTTAACACCTCGGGGCAACTGCCCCTGATGCCCCGACGGTAGCTTTGCCACTAATACATATAATATATAATAAAGCCATATGATTGTTGATAATATAAAAAATTACGAGTAGGGATAGATTTTGTTTATAAAATTTAATTTTTTTTTTATTCTTTAAGTTTATGTTCTGGTATTTAAGTTACAAATTCGTATCTTAGTACAGAAATTCAGAATATGTAATTTATATTTAGCATTATTTTTTTTTGACATATAAATAAATTTATATAAATTTTTTTTTGTTTTATTTTGTACAATATTTTATGTAGTGAATTTTTATTATAGCTTGTACAATTTGTTTTATTTTTTTGTGTAAATTTCTAATAACTAAAATAATAATTTTCACCCAGCATGAAACAAATATTAGAACAAAATTAATGTTTTATAATTATTTTTCAACAATATACACTTCTCTGTTAATATGCAGTATTTTTCTCATTACAAAAAAATATTAAATTATACGAAACATGATATTAAAAAATTATAATTACTTATATATAAATATTTATAATTTAATTTTACATTCAATCTCATAGTATTATTCAAATGGAAACACTGATCTATATCAATGAAAATAAAATTAAAATGTTTAAACATTTTTACTCAAAAATATTTAAATGCAAAATAGAAATTAAATATGCATTTTTTTACGATCTATAAATTTAATACTTTTTGCGAATCAATGAATATATGAAAAAAAAAATAGCTTGTAAGCCGATAGACTATTATATAGTGAAGTCTTATAATATATGTATTGAATTAATTTAAAATATGTTTTCACTGGTACCCTCCCATTAAATGAATTCAATTTATTTTTACCAATATTATATCGATTAAGTCCACACAATTTTATTAAAATGTTGCCTAAAATATGTTAAAATAAATATGCATTCAACTGGAATGAATACTTTAAGTGAAAAATATATAACGTTACCTATATAATATATATATAATATAGGTTTATTAGATTTGTATAAGCCTATTAGAAGTTTATTAGATATTTTGTGCACACGGTTTTCATTTTTCATTTTAAAATATTCAAAAGTATGTTTCACTAAATATACAGTATTATTTATTTATAAGTTAAAACATTTTATAATACTTTATATTATAGATTACATATGGCATATTTTATATACACGTATTTTGAGAAAATACTAAAATAATTATTATCAAAATTTTGTATTATTTTAGGATATCAATACAAATTTTTTTTCTTCTTAAAAATGCTGATTTAGTATTTTTAAGCAATGATTTAAAAAAAAACCTTTCTCGTTGAGATATTTTTCACTCATTCTATAAAAACGTGCGACAACAATCGTTGTGGAATAAGAGTCGATTAATTTTCTCGTAAAGTGCCAACACTGCAATCAATGCTGTATCCGTTTTCCGATATTATGCTCGAACACACATTTTAACCCACTTGGCACTTACATATTATATACTTAATAATAAAATACTTCGACGCTCGACAATTCGCAATTGGCCGAGAGCTATAAATGATCTGTACATAAATAAATACATTAATAGTTCTTTTTATATTTTTCTATTTATATTTTGCGTACATTTTTTGCGTACAAGATTTGCAATCAAGATAAATACAGCTTACAAACTAATAATAACAAAATAAGAAAAATTAAAAAAAAAAATATATATATATATATATATGAAATTAATTAACTTATTTATTTATTTTAAAAAGAGTATCTAGATTTAAAAAAAAAAAAGGAAATTAATAAATGAATAAAAAAAAGATTAGGAGAAGGAATTAAATATAATGGAGTGATTCAAATCAGAAAAGATAGAGAGCTTATAACATTGTTAATCTAGCTAAACATACACACACACATACATACATACATATATACATATATACATACATACATACATACATACATACATACATACATACATACATACATGCATACATACATACATACATACATACATACATACATACATACATACATACATACATACATACATACATACATACATACATACATACATACATACATACATACATACATACATACATACATACATACATTTTTACAGACATACATACACAGATTTTTGATGGTAAATGTATTCTATGGTTTTTACTTTAAAGAAGTTTTTTATTTCTTCCAGGTTCTCTTCATAAAAAAATGAATAACCCTGCAAAAAATTGCATTTGCCAAATCCAATAATTTATCGTTGCATTCAAATTTTAAATAACAATAATATATTATCCTGTCTGATGACAAAAGCGACGATTTTTCCACGTATATCCTAAACGACATGTGAAGTGTTCCATTTTTTTTTTTTTTTAGTTAAATTTAAATCAATAAAACGTACCCACCGGACATAGTTAGTATCGTATACATGCTATGAAATGTATAATCACTACAATATCGCCAATATTTTTTTATTTACTTTCAAACTTAGGTCTATAGTTTAAATTGATGTCAGTGTATGCTTAATGAATCGCCCTGTATATTTTACACATTATACGGGGTTCTGTGTATTGTTATATGTTCTCTAAGTATGTTTATATACAGTGTCTTAAATACAATATTTTCACCCATCGTCGTTTATGTCGTCTCATATTATTATTAATCTCGTGGCACCTTAGATACTACCAAAATTTGTCGTTGGCGAATTGGAGTGCGCGAAGGTATATATATATATATACATATAATATGGCGGACGACGACGATGCCATCGAAACATTCCGTCCAATTTTAGTTTGAGTATATTATATTACGCGAAGCTAAGTGCCACTAGCATGGAATTATATATCTAGGTATATGGTTGAAACCGTCCCCTGTTAATATGTAGGTCGCAGTTCATATTTTGTGGCGGTATTCTCGTCCATCAAGCTAACGCTATTAGGTACGAAAAAAAAATAATAATAAATAATACATTTTATACGTTATGTGCACATAATAATATTATTTATAAAGGCCAATTTTGTAATATGTGACTTAATAAACAAATGTAATACATGAATTGATAATAATTTTCGTGTTGTCCTATAATGTATTATTAGGTAAGTACTTGAATATAATACGTATGATTTTAATTGTGTATCTATTTGTATTTTGTGAGCCAAAATTAAAAACGTGTAAATCACGATTTTCCGAATAATAATTATTTACGCCAAATTATAATACCATACCTTGTGAGGATACATATTTATATGGAAACTTTCCAATTCGCACAATTATTGTACGAGTGCTAGATAACTATACAAGATTCTAAACCGTTTTATTTACATATATTATTTTTACCAGTTATTTGTAATCGAAGTTTAAAATTTATCCCCCTAATAATTTCAAGAAACCGGGTTAGGACAGTTGGGTTCTGTGTTTACAAATTGTGTCAAAACACCACCTTAAAAACTTATCATATGTTTATGTTAATGAGTGTTAATTTTTAAAATTTTTCGTACAATCTAAGTGATAGTATATTTGCAAATATGATGAAAAATGTATTAAAAAGAAAAAGTATTACAATTAAATTGGAATTAATTAACATATTATGATATGCACTTATACACGATACAATAAATAAATACAATATTGTACAATATTATTGTATATTATATTATATAGTGTTATATAGGTAATATATATAATATATTATAATATTAAAATAAAGGTCTTGAGATTATTATTTACCATAATACATATTTATTTTATAGATAAAATTTAATTCTATATTTTTTAAAAGAATAAGCGAAACACGATTTTTATTGTGATTCTTGACATTCTTATAAGACTAGTATTTGTATATGTAAAATCTAAAATTTGTAACTTCTAATATATAAATATGAACAGATATCTCATATTATGTGACACAGTTTATATAGATAATTTTATGTCGTATTTATTAACTCCTAATATATTATAACATATTCGTATAATTATAAATCCTAAATATACAGATATTTAGGATATAATATATATTTTTGCTATATTAATTTTATATAATATTATAATGTTCGAATCTAGATTAAAATATCCACTACGAGAAAATAATCCATAAATTAGAGTACGAAAAGTTCATTATATTAAATTAAGTCTATAGACCAAATATACGGTGGATAATAAACAAATAGTGTACAGAAACCACAAGCAATATAATATTAAAATAAATAATACATAAATATTGCTTCAAATTTTTCGAATGCTAAATCGATTTTTTTATCATACGTAAAAATACCATGAAAAAATAATCTAAAACATACCGTGTACATTTGTTTGTTTATAATTTATATTTATTATATAAATTAAAATTCTAAAAACAAATTAAGGAGTGTTTATCAACCATAAAAAATACAGTATTCTATCAACACTGTTATATAAGATACTTTAAAAATGTATTGGAGTAGGAAAAAAAATGTTGTAATAAAATATATATTGTAACTAAAATACTATCATTTATTATTTTAATAAACACTCGAATACCTTTGAACTTTGATTATATATAGTAATTCGTGATCGAATTTCACGTTTTAAATCAGTTCCCGTTAGATCGAAAGGAAAAAACAAATATATCTGATTAGTTTGACCTAGTCGTATTATTTATGTTTGTTTTATGTTTGTTCAAACTCATTTATATCATCAGCTACAGATAGGACAGGTACCTATATATTATAGTACCGAATCAACTGGGTAACGGATGAGCCTACACGAGGGAAAATAATCAAACGTCGACTTTTCGTTTATAACAAAATGTGTTGGAACCATTTTTGTTATATTTTCATTTTATTTTCGATAAATGTTTTTACTTTTTATCTTATTGAATATTTTATAGGTAGGTTCAAAAAAAAAAAAAAAAACCAACAACAATTATCATTCACTATTGCGCTGTTCTAACATAATTAAAATGTATACAAAATTGATATTACGGATATTATAATAGGAAGTAGATAAATTGTTTTTTTAATTTAGTATAATCATTTTATAAATATTTTAAGAAAAATTTTGAAATTGAAACTTTATCTATAGTTAAATTATTGATCGTAAGATAAATATGAACATTTACAAGAATGTGAATTTATATTTTGTTTATCAATGTCAAATAAATATAAATAATAATATTATAAATATAAATGTAACGAAATCATAGCAGATTTAAATTCATATTTTTTTCCATGAGTTGTTAGGGTCAGAAATGATAATGAATATCCATATAATATTAGGTTTTTAAATAATATTGATAAGAACGAAATATAGTTGAATTTCAATACAATTTTAACAATTTAAGAAAATCAATTACTGTAGTATTTGTAAAAGTTTTTAAGGTCAGTAAATTCTCTGATGATTTTATTGAGGGACTATTATTTTTAATTTTTTAATTTCATAAACATTTTAATTTTAGCGAAGATATGTGTTACTAACAATTATTTTTAAAAAATTGAAAGTTTGAAATATTTCTATATTTGCTCATCTTATTGCTATATCTTTTGCATGTTTTATAATACATTTTGTGAATGTGTTTTTTGTTATTTTCTTTGGTTTATTTTTCATAATGCGTACAATATATACTACAGTACTACACATGAACTTCAACTATACACTAATAATTTAATAATAGAATTATATTGTGATTTAGACAACCGATTTAAAACATTAAGGTTTATGTAAAGTTTTTTTTTTTTAAACGATTTTTAATTAGCGTTTTATAACTCAATGAGGTCATCTAATCCTGTCGCCCTAATATATTCTTATAGTTAATTTTTTAGGCCATACGAAGATTAACGTTAGAAGTTTTTACGTTTAATATAAAGCCATAATATTGCAATAATGTATTTAATAATATCTTGGAATATCTAAAACAATAATTATATAAACGAACACAATGTGCAGTTATTATAAGTAATAATCTACTTTATAACCCTAGGGAAACCGACATGGGAAAGTACAGGATTATAATAATATGTTTGCCACAGAAGTTTTTTGTATTGGGTTTATAACACTTTTTTTTAGTGCCGAGATACAATTTTAAAAGCTTTGCGCAATTTCGTAACTTCTAATATTGTAGAGAATATAAACATTATTTTTATTTACTTAAAAAAAAAAATAAAATAAAAATGTTTATCACGTCATAATCTCGAAGGAATACTATACATATTTAGTGCGAGGGGAAAGAATACGACACGAAAATACGTGGCCCGTCATAGTAATGCACGCGCTCATGGGTTTGACCGTTGAAAACACTATTTTTTTTTCTCCTCCATATTTAAAAATTATAAATTAAATTCACACGAAATAGATATTCGCAACCTTTGTTGTTATTCTTCATCATATAGGTATTTTGGTAACATAAATGAGCTCCCATCGCTCTCATACTATTATTTACTTGCTATAATATTAAATCGTTTTGAATCAATATTTCTAAATATAAATATCTAACAATCATGCCAAAATGTATCAGAGTTACGGGGGTTTTTTTTAAAAAAAATATTTTGAGTATTAAATTTCCAAATAATATAATAATTCCAAATCCAATAGATCTGAACGAGTGTTTAATTATCCTTCGAATTATTGAGTTATTGTGTCAGTTTTTTTCTAAAAACTATGTGCAGCTCTATGAAGAACCTTACATTTAATCATCTTAAGGTATATTACTCTCGTTTTAACGTATTAACAACATTCCACGGGTACAATAACGTTAGGTGTGATATAAAATTTTGTGATAACATACATATATGCTATATTGGTATTCTCTGAATAATATCAGTATTATATTATATTGATATAAATTAATTATTTCTCAATTTATACGTGTTGATCAATACAATGCGTACAATATTTAAATACGAATAAAATTAACACAATTAACAAAATTGGTCTTTTGACAATTTGTAAGAGTGGAGATTTTTCGTTCATTTTTACGCTTTTACAGCCATGATGCTCAGGCATCGTCGAAAAACTCAAAATGCGGTTCTAATTACCGAAAGCACATACGTAGACGTTAAAAAATCATTGCATCTAATTGCAATTGATGAAATTATTACGATAAAATGAGTCTAAAATGATTTATATTAAAATTACAATATAATATTATCATCTAGTTAGTAATATTTGGTAAAATACCAATGGCGAATATGTGAGTTATCACAAAAGTCGTTAATCTAACTCATCCGTATAATGATTCTAATCAAACTTATCACGATTGTTTGAATTATAATTTTAGAAAAAAGAAACAACAAGTAGTCAATGACCGTACTTATACGATGAACAGTATAAATGTTCACCTAAACCCGAAAACAAATTGCGACCATTGTAATTTGCGAATAGGTATAGATTTTTTGTCATCGTTTGCAAGAAAAGTTGATACGTCAATAACGATAATGGTCATGGGAATTACTCGTACATATATGTATATGAATACAACATTAAAAATACCTATACATAATTATGAGTTCGAAAATGTCATTTATATTTTAACGACGAAAACTACAATTCTGACCCAGAAAACGAGATTCCACTGTACAATAATAAATTCTATGCTAACGATATATATTTTTATTATATATAACCAATATATATATATATATATTACCGATTTGCACGTTATTTCGTATTGAAACCAATAAACACATAAATATACCTGAAAAAAGCCATGTCTCGTTCATGACTAAAAACTATGAATTTATTGTTTAAACGTTTAAATACGTCGATTTCTTAGTACAATTTTTGACTTGTCATATTGAAATTTTGAATTTTCATTTTATACATAATTTTTATTTTTTTTTTCAAATACCTTAAACAAGCTGCATCAAATATAAATATGCAAATCGTATTAATCAAATCAAAGAACATATTACATACAGATGTTATAATATAATCTAAAATGTTTAATTATTGCGACGATTTTAATTTAATTTATTTTTATTTTTATTTTATTAAATATACGGGATAACCCTTTAGACATAATATATACAATACACATATACACACAGTGATTACAATTTAAGACATAAATGTTTAAATATTAGCTAGACAGTTATAAAATATTTAGAAGACACGAAGGGTCAGCGTTGGCATTTGACATCATACGTCTGATCGGTTCATTTTTAAGATAATTGGAGGAGGCGAAAGGAACATAGAAAGGAGCAACAGATCGGGAGGGACGTTGAGGAACTCTAAAGCAAATTAAGGAAAGCA
>JAIPRL010006091.1:15448-28981 GCA_025469235.1 Pemphigus obesinymphae | reverse complement strand
AAGGCAGTGGTGAGACCTGCAATGATGTATGGAACGGAATGTTGGGCAGTAGGTAGAAAGATAGAACAGAGAATGAGTGTAGCTGAGATGAGAATGTTAAGGTGGATGAGTGGAGTTACTAGAGAGGTTAAAATAAGGAATGAGTATATCAGAGGTAGTATAGGGGTAGCTTCGATAGTAGACAAAATGAGAGAGAATAGATTAAGATGACTCGGGCATGTATTAAGGAGGGAAGAGACTGAGGCAGTAAGATTAGTAAGGGAAATGCATGTTGTTGGTAAAAGGGGAAGGGGAAGACCGAAAAAGAGATGGGGGGATGTAATGGCGTATGATATGAGGAAAGTGGGAGTAAGTGAAGAAGATGCGGGAGATAGAGTTAATTGGAAGTGTAGGACCAGGGTGGCCGACCCCAAATAGTTGGGAGAGAAGGCGAAGGAGAAGAAGAAGAAGAATAAAATCACATTGCCATATGTAAATACAAATTTATTACTTATAGTATAAATCATTTCAGTAATACAGATTTAATCATAAGTTCATAACATATCATTCAAATATGTAATTATTTCTCATCTTAATAGAATATTCATTAATAAAAACAAATGTTTCAACATTTAAATATATATTTTTAACAATTTACGAATTTAAATAATAAATATAATATGCATAATAATGAGTATTGCAATAATATTTTTCAAAAAACTCATTTATAATAAAAAATATACATGAAAATATTTATTAAAATACATTTAAACTAAATTTATATTTAATGTATAATATAGAAATAAACAATAATAGCTTTACAAATATTTACATTATATAATGTTATACACAAGTATTTAAGTGAGTGTGATAATAGTAACAAGGTAATGTAAAAAACACATTTTAGTTTTTACTAAAACATAAAAAGATAATATATCTAATTAATTTTTATTCATGAAAAACGTCATGAGAAAAAATATCTACAATATTGAGTTTTAAATAAATCATTTTATAATTTTACATTAATTGTAAACAATTATTAATATAAAATATAATTAATAAATATGATTCAAGAATTTGTTCAAAAAATTTTATTATATTCATTTTCTTTAACTATCTATTAAACTATTCAAAATATTTTAAGTAGGTTTCTGATTTTATAATTTATTTATCAAAAAATCAAGTCAATATGAACCGTTAAAATACCTAATAAAATTTAAAAAATGACATGCAAATCAAAATAAAAACATTACATTTTTTAATCTTTACATTTATTATATTGAACAATAAATTGCTTTTAAACCGAAACTTAATAAAATAATCAAGTTGATTTAAAAGGAGAGATAATACAAGAATAAATTATAATAAAGTAATATTAACACTCCAGAAATTAACAGATAAAATGGAACTATTGTCGTCTTCTAACTGCTTTCGCTTTACGTCTATCAACAGCAGGAGGTGCTCCCATGGAGAATAATGGTTGACTTGATCCTGCCAAAGCTACATTAAACAAATTTAATAAAAATATTAATTAAAACAAATGTCTAAATTTAATATATGTAAATTATTTTAAATGTTCACTCAAATATACCATTTGTGGCTGTTGGAGGTGATCCAAAACCAAATGTCCCTAGAAAAACAAAAATAAATAAATTTAAAACAAATGCATACTAAATAAATTGGTAATATTAAGCAAATAGTACCCAAATTAAATCATTTCAGAAAATATTAAAATGTATGTACTAATTATAGTAAATTATAATAAAATACCTTGAGATGTTGCTCCTCCAAATTGAGGTGTGGATAATGCGGATGGTGTTTGACCAAACTGGAAAGGTGAAGCAGCTGTAGGAGCTGCATTAAAACTGAAAGCACCATCTGGTTTTGTAGATTGAGATGTACCACCAAAAGCAAATGTTGAATTACTTGTAGCGTTGATTGAACTTCCAAATTGGAAACCTTGATTTGTTCCAAATGAGTTGGTTGTAAGAGATGCCACACTACCAAATGAAGGTGCCGCTGTAGGAGAAGTCATGTTACCAAATGGTGATGGTTGAGGTGATGGAACACCACCAAACGCGGTAGCTTGTTGAGGAGCGGAACTACCAAAACTACTACTAAATGCTGGCGGAGAAAATGTGTTTGAAGTTTGACCGAACTTTACTTGACTGTTATCAGTTTTATTAGCACTAAATTGAAAAGCGTTACTGGATGGGGCAGTACTTCCAAATTTGAATGGTTCAGCTGGTTTTTCAGAATTATTTGCAAACTGTAATGGTTGGTTTGAAGAAGGAAATGTACCTCCAAAAGCTACCGGTTTTTCATTACCCCCAAACTTAAACGGAGCAGTAGTTGAACTTTGTGATCCAAATGTTGAAGATGAAAATTGAGATTTTTGTTCATCTGCTTTTTGAGTATTAAACTGATATGCTGTTTTGTCTCCAAAGTCTTGTGGTGCAGAAGCTCCAAAAGTAGGTGCTGGTTTAGTTGATGAAAATTGAAATGAACTACTTAGCGGCACATCAGAAGCCTTATCATTCTGTTTTGAACTAGAACTATTAAATTGAAATATAGGATTTGATACATTACTAGGAAAAAGTATACCAGAATTTGCTGCTGTTGGTTTGTTTTCAGAAATTTGGCTACCAAAAACTAATTTATTTCCTTGGTTATCTGTTGACTGGTTAACAGACGTATTAAATTGAGGTTTTGATTGATTTTCATTTGACGATCCAAATACTGGAGTAGGCAATGCACCAAATTGTAATTTAGAAGTCGGCTTTTCTGTAGTAGCATCATATTTGAGAGGATTACCAATAGGTAAAGATATATTATCAGTTTTCCCAAAACTAAAAAGATTTGAATTTTGTAAATTATTTGATCCAAATACCACATTTTTAGGTTCTGTTGTAGATGCAGTCACAGATAAATTATCAGGTTTTGAGGATCCAAATTGAAATTTTACAGGTACAGTATCTTGCTTACCACCTGATTTTTGATTATTACCAAATGAAAATAAAGAAGCTGAAGTTGAATTTTCAGATTCTCTAGTAGTCCCAAACTGCACTGTAGATTTTGATTGTTTACCATCATCTTTGGGTGTATTAAATTGCATTACAGGTGTTGATTGTTTGCTATCAACCTTGGATTCACCAAATTGCATTACAGGTGTTGATTGTTTTTCATCAACTTTGGGTACACCAAATTGCAACACAGGTGTTGACTGTTTATCATCAGCTTTGGGTACACCAAATCGCAATGCGGGTGTTGACATTTTATCATCAGCTTTAGGTGAACCAAATTGCATTACAGGTGTTGACATCTTATCATCAGCTTTAGGTACACCAAATTGCATTACAGGTGTTGACATCTTATCATCAGCTTGAGGTGCACCAAATTGTAATACAGGTGTTGACTGTTTATCATCAGCTTTAGGTACACCAAATTGCAATACAGGTGTTGACTTCTTATCATCAGCTTTAGGTGCACCAAACTGTAATACAGATGTTGATTGTTTATCATCTGATTTGGGCGCTCCAAATGTAAATGTTGATTGTTTTAAAGAGCTATCAACTTGACTTCCGAATTGTAATGCAGATGAACTATTTTCATTTATTTTAGAATCACTCGCAGTAGATGAAATCACAATAGGTTCACTTGGTTTAGATGCAGATAAATTAAATTGAATCGATGGTTCTTTTTTATCATTGTTTTGTCCTCCAATTTGAGACTTATCATTAGGACATTTTTCATTTTTTTCTGAAGAATGAAATAATAATTTTTGCTGTTCATTTGGACCAATAGTATGTGTTGGTGTTTTAAATGTAAATGAATTATTAGTCGATTCAGGTGTTTGATTAACAGTTAATTTTTCTTTTACTTCATTAGTTTGTTTATGATTCGTTTCATTTGGTGATGTTGCAGAAACAATTGGACTACCAAAACTAAAATGCAAAGAAGTGTTATTTTTATTCTCTTCATTTACTTTTGATATACTCGGAGATGGATTAAGACCAAATGATAGTGGCGCTGTAGACTGTACTATAGATGTTTTTATTAATGAAACAGACCCAGTGGATGATATAGTTGATGAAACAGAAACAACTGAATCAACAGAATGACTACTATCTTTCTTAGATTTATCACTATTTTCTTCAATTGAAATAACTGAAAAAAAAAACAACATTTATTATTATTTAATTGTCATATTATATTAGTTAGGAAAGGCTCTTATAATGTCTTATTAGCAATTACTAAAAAGTGAAAGATTTTTAAACTAATATCACATATTAAATTGGAAAATTAAAATAATAATAAAATAAGTTATATTTATATACTGTGTTTTTTTATTATGGGCCAGGTTATAAGTATAAATAATTTTTATGGAATTTTTTTCAGAAGATTATTTGTTAAAATTATATCAACTTTCGATTTTTAAATGGCAACCTATGATTTAAATTATACATTTTTTATAAAAGTTTTCATGTTTTTATTGTTTTAAATCCAATAAATATTGCTCATATTTAAGCATTCAAATTTTAAATACGGCAGACTGGAGAAGTAATGTAGAAGGCATATCATTATCAACATCTATTACATGCTATGATAATAATTATAATTTAAATCATGGATTGCTATTTGGAAACAGAAAGTTGACATAGTTTTAACAAAAAAGAAAATGGGATAAAAATTTTAAAATATAGAATAATTTATTAATAATTTATCCATTGAACAATGAAATAAAAATCACTCTGTATAATATATATCATGTTGAGTACTTAATTTTACTTGAGTACTCATATATGTATACATTTATCTTATACTGATAGACATTTTTATTAAAAAAATCAAATTGTAAAAGCTAAAAATATTATTTCCTAAAAAACTATAGTAAACAATAGCTTTAACTATGTAAAACATTGTACATACAATAAAAACTTTTTAAATTTAAAAAAAAATCTTCTATAAATATATTGACTATACAATAATGTATTTAAAATTAAAAAATAAATATATATTATAAACAATAACAATCTATATATTATAAAAAAGAATATGTGCTAAGAGTATTCTAATTCAGATTATTAGTAACAACTAGTTTCGACCGTAAGTCATCATCAGGTTACAAATGAAAATTAATAAACTTAATACATAAAATATACAAATAAGAAACACCGTGTATATAATATGTATTATTACAATACATGGGCCATCGTGTAAATAATGCGTACACGGACCAACTGTGTAAACATTTCTTACACAGTCATTTAATGCGCATGTGTCTGGACTTGTAAATTTGTTCTAATATTTTTATTTCATTAGAATTGTTTTATACACGTACTAATATTGTATACAATTTTAAAGGAAAACTGTAAATGTTGGAAAATTGTTGTAAATCAGAAAATAATGTTATACACATATATTAAACTAAACTTCACTCGGTATCTTTTTTTATTATTAATAATAATAAATTAATATAAATAATAATAATATTTATTATTATTATACATTGTTATAAAAAGTATTATATTTAATTTTATTATATCATTGTTTTTAGTATAGACAAAAGATTGCTATTTCAACTTAAAATATTTAAGCAATAGTAATATTGTATTCTGAATTAATATTATTTTAAAAAGTAGTAGGTACTTCTGTTTTATTTTATTTGTTTGTTAATTTTCAACAATAATTATAAAAATATAAAAGTTACGATGTAATATAACATATACAAAAAAAATTATAGAATATAGGTACAAGCACAAAAAAAAAATTCAAATCAAATATCAAAATGTAAAATTGGAACAAATTTACAAGTCCAGGCGCATGCGCACTAAACGACCAGAAAGGAAATGTTTACACTGTTGGTTTGTCTACGCATTATCCACACGAGTACCTGTGTATCTAGACACAGCGAAGAAACAAATTATTTAAGGATGACTAGTAACATAGATATATATTAAAACAGCTGTTAAGAAATTATGTATCATTTTCATATTTTAAAGGTAACGATATTTACCAATATATATATTAGACAATGATACATTTCAAACAATTCAAACAGCTGTTTTAATTTATCTATGTTACTAGTTTTAGTCATCTAATAATAATGTTTCTTATTATTAGTATATTTTATGTATTACGTTAATTTTCAAATTTTTTTGTATTTGTTTTTTTATGTTACCTGATGATGATTTACAGTCGAAACTAGTTGTTACTAATGATCTTTTTTTGAATACTCTCGGCACATATTCTTTTTTATAATATATATTAATTTTACTTATATATTGTATAATGTTATTTTTTACAATATAAGTATATTTATTAGAGGTAGGTAAAAAGACTAACCAAACCGAACTTTAATTTTAACTAAATTTTCATTAAAGAGTTCAAAAACGAAGATTATTGGAATGAGTTTGAGTTTGTCACTAAACCTAAAATCTAAGGACCTTAAAAAGACCCATTCAAAAAAGATGACCTATTTTTTTGTTTATTAAATTTGGGTTCGCTCTTAAACTTTATAGTTCGGTTCTACGCCTAAATTTTGAGTAGGACCTACCTCTAATATTCATTTGTATATACATATATACTAAATTATAATTTGATATTTATTGACTATTGCATTGATGAAAATTTATTAATTGTAGAAAATTACACCATTAAAAATTATTTATAGTAAATAATAAGTACTTATAATTAAATATTTTGAATAAAAAAATAAAGGTTAATAGTAATTATACTTATTGTAATATTTGTAATTTTGTATAGCATAGTTAGTAGTAAGTAGTAAGTAAATACAAAATATTACCATTTATGTAAGAAAAATATCAACTTTTTGAACAAAAAATGTACAATTAACTTGTACTGTATGTAACAGTATCATATTTGTCTATAATAATAATCGGTTCATTACAAAAAGATGAAAACCTATGGCCGCAGATAATATTATTGTTCAACGAAATAATTAATCGATAATATTACACTCACAATAATAATCTTTAACAACCTCATACACATCCATGTATATAATACAATGATTACCATCTGCGACTCTTAAATAGTTAATAATAATTTAGATCACAGATAATATTATAATAAATTACCGTTTTTCTGAGATTTTTTCTTTTTTTCATTGACTTTATCAATGCTAGTATATGGTACAGGATCTGCATCATCAAATACTTCATCAAGAATAGTTTTTATACTCATTTTTTTAACAACCTGAGTTTTACCACTTCTGTTAAATATGCGACTTGCTGCAACTGTTACTAAATCATCTGATTGGTCTGTTTCTGTTGTTTTGTCACTTTTATTAAGATTATTTTGATCATTTTCAAGTATTAGAGTTGAGCCACAGCATGTACAGCTTCTGCAATGCTTACGGTTAGGTGATTCGCTCTCATTATCTATGACATACAAAGCTTATATAAGAATGAATTTAACTTATTATAATTTACTTTTAAAAGCAGAAAACTAATAATTTTGGTAAATTGAAATAAACAGGTGAATTTTTAAAATATCCTATGTTACTTGAAAACATACAAACCACATATGTGATTTTTTAATTTATATATTTTAATTCAAAATTTAAAAAAAACCTTCAATATATTTTGAATAATTTATAAATTATAATTTATGGTGGTACCAGTGTTACCACCGATACCACATTATATAATTATGATATTTTTTAACTACACATTTTTGTATTTTAACAACGCTCAAAGATATATTTTTATTGCTAGGAATGATGTTTTAATTAATTAAAAGTCTCTTTTGAAAATTAGCACTTAAAAGATTTTTCTTTGTGAAAGACAATATACTCATATGTATGTATCAAGCAATGTATTGCAAAATATGTATACATTTATAAAAAATAAATAATATATATATTACTTATAACCAATATATTATATTAAGAGGAAACCTGATTTTTAAGAGGTTCTATATAGACAACTTTCAGAAAAATGAAAATTTAACAATGTTTAAATACATTTTTATTTCAAAATATTTTATAAATTTTTTATTATCCTACAATTATGTTTGTTAAAAAAAAAAATGTAAAAATTGCCTTTCAGTCTAAATCCACATTCCGTAGCATTCTCAATAATTCACTTAACAGGACACTAATTCCAAGAGTTCTAAAATTCTAAAACTGAAAATTGTCGGTGTAGTGTTCTCTTAAAAGAAAGGTGTTATTAATTTTCTAAGGAAATGACATAACTGTGCTTCTACAAAGAGATAGTTTTGATTGGATTGCTTAAATATGAACATAGTATAAATGTTTTTAAAAAATCATTTTTATTACTTTTAGATTTTGAGCGAAGCAAGAAAAAAAATGTAAAAAAAAATGGGTTGTTTAAATTTTTTTTATGCATGTACACACTTTTTCGGGCAGAAGTAAGTTTATTGGTATAGAGGTCATTTTGATTTTTTAAGTAGTTTTCAAAATTGTAACGAAAATCCATCTTTTACAAGGAAAATTACGTGATAAGTTGTTATAAATTAGAAAATAACAAATAAACTAATGTTTACCAACTATATAGGCTGTACATAATATTTATAACTACCAAAAAATACTGAAAATTATTAGAAATTAGAAATTTAAAATACCAGAAACTAGAAATTTACACAAAATATTTATTATCACTATGTATATTGACATTGTATTTTTTATTAGTCATATATATTCATATATATACTTTGAAGATTTGCTCAGAATTATATTATTGAAAGAAATGATTTATCATTGCTTTCAAATTCAAAAAATCTACTACCAGTATCCTACCCTATGAGCGAAGTGTATCCACTCCCTACTTACGAGCTTTTTTTTATATTGATTAATGCTATATAATAATCAAAAATGTTTTTAAAAAAACTAAAGCTCTTTGAGGAAGCACAGTCCAATGTATGCTTCTGCAATAATTATATTTTATACATTTATTTTTTAATAATATTAAAATTACCAGTAGGATAAGGTCTTTTTTGACCAGATGATAGTAAAAATTTGCTAGAACTATAAGAGCTCAATATTTCATTATTTCTAGTTCTTGGTTTCTTTTGTGCATGACATAAATTTGGTCCAAAATCTCCATGTCTTTTCATTCTAATAAACAATATACAAATTAATCATAAAAAATTACCAAAATAGTATAATACTAATATATATATAATGAGTAATATGACTATTTATAATAATATTAATATAATACTACCTACATATTAAAATTAAATATGAAAATAAGTATATTAAAACAACAAACTTATTACAATGTTCAAAATATCCAAAATTATAAATTAACAATCCTGTGTTCAAAAAAAGTTTCACTATTTCCACACCAGCAATGTAAGGGTACATTTATAGAAAACATATTCATACTGCTCTGTATTATCATATGCGATGTCCCCTTACTCTGCCATTTTATTTCTCAGATGTAAAAAAACGTCTGACGGTATAATAGCTGCAATAATCTGGTATATTTCAACCATGTACAGTTGGTGTCAGATAAATTGGCATGACAGCAGTGGCACAAATAAAGAAAACCAAGGGTTCTATTTGGATGTTATTACTAAATATATCAACAAACCAAGAAATGTCACAAAACATTTTAAAACTGATATTACATTAAATACTATATCAAAGTAATCTATTAATAGTGAGATCGTAAGCTGTGGTCATTTATTTTTATCCATTTATAATAAGCAATCCGGTGCATCGTTCGTGGCTGAAACACACACCACGATTAGTTTGGGCTATATTTACTCAAAAGCGCCACAGCCACAGTTCCAATTTATATGACACTAACTGTACCCAACCATATATTATTTAGAACTCACGGGATCTCAGATACAAAATTTATAGAGTGATTCCTCTTTTATTTTAAATAGTTATTCGCTACTCAAAATTACTAAATATGCAGTTGCTAAGTCATGTATGTGTCATGGATAATAGCGTATAAAGAATATATTTTCAGGAGAGGGAGCAACAATGAACAGTGAGTACTGATAGCATTTGATATATATATATATATATGGAATATATGGAATCCATTTATATGGGATCTCATATAAGTATAAACATAACACAGTAGACTGTAGTGTTGTTTATCTTCATTACAAGTTTTACATTTAATTTTGTTCTTTCGTACAAACAAGTTATTTTTTTTATTAAAATGTATGTTTTTAATATTAGGATTGATTTATGTATGTATATGTATTATTTTTTTTTTTTTTTTTGTATTATGAACTTTAATACTCCAGGCTGTAGGAGAACTTGTATAACAACAGTACAATAGCGACTGCACAGCTATAAGTGATTAAACAAAATACCTAATTATCTTATCATACTTAAAATCTCACATTTTGTTAAAATGTGGATAACTCAAATATCAACTGTTTGTTTTATTTACATAAACTTATAACTTTTTATATATTTCGTCTAACTGTATTTTTATAATTTTTGGTAATACTTTAAATAAAAAAAATTTTATTCAATTTCTTTGAACTGTAATAATATGTATTGTATAATTAATATAGTTATTCCATTTCTATTATTTAAAGCTTTAAAAATTTCAACTTCCAGTATAGGCGAAAAATTATCAAGTGATATTTTAAGCAGTAATCTTTAAAAAATTAATTTAAATAACCTAGGTTATCATAGATAACATTATAGTTATGTATTTGAATACCTAATAATAATCAATTTAAAACTTACTATTAATTACTATAATACTATTTTAAAAACATAACTCTTTATTTTTACAATACTTTTTATAACAATATTATACCTATATTAAAATGTAATATTGTATTCTTTAAACATATATTTTTATCATTAATCATTATTGTTGTTAACATAGACCTATAGTCTATAGGGCAGGGGTCTCCAATGTTTTTTATTTGAGGACCATATGAAAAATTAAATGCACTTAGAGGGCCAAAAGTATATAAACACAAATTATTTTTAATTTTACAGAAATATAATTTATACAAGAATTAAAAAATATATAATTTTTTGATTAATAATTATACATATAGTTTGTGCTTACAAAAGGGCTAATTTCCAAACTTATTCACAATCTGCTAGGTAGAAAAAACAGAAATCAATTCCCTTCAAATAAAAAAAATTTTAATTGAATTTCTTATCTGAAAAAATTGTAATAAAAAAAACATAGCTGAGCCATCGAACTGCTGTAAAATATGGTATATCCGGGTAATCTATTTCTATTTATTTAAAAAAATTTTGAAACTAACGATGCTATAGTGAGATAATACACATATTTCTATTTTATCATCCATTGAGGGACCAGTTAAAACATGTTTGCGGGCCTCATCTGGCACGCAAACAATTTTGATAGAGTTCTAATAACACTAATTGATAAGAAAATCTGTACATAGTCTAGTCTTTTTTCAATGATTTACTTACACTTAGAGTTAACGAAATTAGACATTTTGAACATTGAATTTTTAATAGCTTGACAGCTATGAACATTTTTTTTATATTAATATTACAATTTTGTAATACAAAAGATTTACAAAATAATAATAATTACAAAATGTACAACTTTTATCTAATGAATACTACTATACTTACTTTTTATTTTCTACATTCATACTTTTAGGACTCATTACTGTTGATATTGGCTGAGGTAATCTGTGATTATATCCATTCATAACTGCTACACGATCAGAAGCATTGGATTCACTTATGGTCCTTCGGCTTCGATTAGAAAGTATATCAACAGCACTCTTTAAAATTAAATGATATATTATTATTAAATTGTTTTTTTACTTTAATCTATGAAAACACAACACCTACTTATATTATATAGGTACATATTTTTTATCTTATACATTTGTGTAAAACATTTGATAAATTGCATGATGTATCTCATTTGTAACACAATTTTATTATAAAATTTCAAATTAATACATCATTAAATTTATTGATGAAAACATTAACTAAGACCAGATATAAGAAATTGTTAGTATACCTATTTATATTATTTTTAGTTATACTGGGTTGCATAAATGTTCTTTAAATTTTAGTACCGATTTTAATTTAACGGTTCATTAGTTAATCATACAATTTCGGCTCTGTAAAGTTTAAAAACTCATTAAAATGAGTTATCGTTTATCAGTAATCTACTAAATAGTTATTTGTTATTTAACTTATTTGTTACTGTCATAATTTAATTAGAGCATACAATGATAGTGACTCATTAGAATGATGGAAATAGCATATTTGGGTACGACATTCTCTTAAAATATATTCTTAAACTTATACTTAATTATTTATTGGCCTTTTTAAAAGAATAAGTTCAAAGTAATTTTATTGAAAACATATTAAGATATTTAAGATAATTATCTATTAATTAAAAATAATGTAGTATTAATTTTTTAATTAATATATAGTATATTTAACATTACCTCTTGACGTGTTCTTTTTCTTACACCAAAATTATCCAAAGTTTCCATCAATTTTCGCTTTTTATCATATACATCTCTTGATGTATTATTACCATTCATTGTATTGCTACCATTCAAACTGTTTCTAAGAAATACAAAATAAACTGTTACAAATAGAAGTACATATGTAAGACTGGGGGGGGCCCCAACGTAGAGGTATAGAAACACTTTGGTTTTAAATGTAAACTACTGATAATACAGTCAACTGTCCGATATGCGGACTGTTTGAAAATCTTCAGAGGATATCGAAATCCGATCATAAAGAATCACCTGCTCATATAATCATAAACCAATTACTTTAAATGAATTCGATCATCATTTGTGATTTATTTTATTTTCAATATATCCTACAATTTATCAAAATGTACCTAAAATATAATAAATTTTTTTCTTCATCTTCAATCCTAACTATTTGGGGTCGGCCATCCTAGTCCCACACAAATTATTAATGGTATGTATAAAATATAAGTAAATAATTCCTAGTGGCCATTGTATACTATTTTGAATATTTTTATATTTATCGACACTTTTTTATTGAATTAAATATTTGCTATTCAAATAATTTTTCGTTATTCAAATAATAGATAATATTGTTCGAATCACACTATCAATTATAACTATTGAATTATACGATAGTGGCCATCACTAGTCAAATAATGAAATAAGAGACGTAATATAATTTGTTTATAATGTGTACACAGTGTAAAACCAAAAAAAAAAAAAATAATAAAAAATAGGTAACTATATAATTTTTTTTTGGCGGGTTTATAATGAACCAATACCAATTACTCATTAATGCATACTTCAAAAACATGAAAAATTTTACAGTTATGAACGATTTACAAAGTACTTAGTAATGGCATTTAAAATTTAAATCATTGGTAGTCAACAGTTTGCCCTGTGGAGGGGGCTAAGAATACCTCCACGGTTTCCTCATGCCTGTCGTCGAAGTCGACTAATTGAGGTTGCGTCAGGTCGACAGCCGGCATAAAACTTGTCAAAAATTTATGAGTAGTCTTAAAATGGATATAGGCGAGTTTTCCCATCTCGGATGTTCGAGTAAATTTTATAAGACAGTTTTGAGACCTGCAA
>JAIPRL010006091.1:0-15348 GCA_025469235.1 Pemphigus obesinymphae | reverse complement strand
GCAGTAGATAGAAAGATAGAACTGAGAATGAGTGTCGCTGAGATGAGAATGTTAATTTGGATGAGTGGAGTTACTAGAGAGGATAAAATAAGGAATGAGTATATCAGAGGTAATATAGGGGTAGCTTCGATAGTAGACAAATTAAGAGAGAATAGATTAATATGGATTGGGCATGTATTAAGGAGGAAAGAGACTGATACAGTAAGATTAGTAGGTATGTTAAATGCATGTTGTTGGTAAGAGGGTTAGAGGAAGACCAAAAATGAGATGGGGGGGGGGGGTGATGGCGAGTGATATGAGTAAGGTGGGAGTAATTGAAAAAGATGCGGGAGATAGAGTTAATTGGAAGTGTAGGACCAGGGTGGCCGACCCCAAATAGTTGGGAGAGAAGGCGAAGGAGAAGAAGAAGAAGGTAGTCAACAGTTACCTTAAGACTGGTACGGTGTGTCTACTATGGCTACAGATTTATAACCATAAATCCAACACTATATGTTGTAAGTCAAAAGGAACTGTCAAGTTTCTTTTTTAAAAGTGAATTAAAAATTATTTACCATGAGAAATTTTATTTTGTAAATAATAATTGTGGTTTAGAATGAAATTGAAAATGAATATGCCTATAGGTATAAAACACGAGTTAGGCGATTCTATAATTATTATAGAATCACAGTGTCATTTCCATTTAATCTTATTAAAATAAATTACAACAAAATTGTATACAGCTAAATAGTAAATACTTATTAAAACTTACTCTAAAGTGTATGATGTTGACAGATTTGATAGATCTACATTTGGTGTAGTTGGCCTCACATCGCGAACTCTTTGTGCTATACGAAAACTAAATCCAGGACTTGTTATAGTTTCTTTACTATTATTTCTAAAAACAAAATTAAATAGGTACCTATTAAACTGTATAAAAGACAAAAAAGTTAAGACTAAAAATATTCTCAAAACAAATTTACTAGGTAAATAAATAAATGATCTTTCAACCATGGACTATAAAAATAGTATAATACTAGAATATCTATTACAGATTACATATCTTACTAATATACCTGCACTAACAAACATACCATAGAGTACCTAATACCACAGAATAATATGACCAACATTATTGATATAATATTAATATAATATACATATTAAGTATAGCCTCCTATACTTTATAGGACATAGGTTATAACCATAATTTTATGTATAAATAAATATAGTATAAAGCATATATGAAAAAAGGGTTATTTTGCTATAAAAAAAATTTTAATCATAAGAAACAGGTTTATCTCGAGGTTTTATTAGTACATTTAGTTTTATACTTTTTTTTTTTTATTCATATGGCGAGTTTTCTATAAATCTACTTCACTTTTCCATATAATCGCCATTCACTTCTAAGGATTTTTCATATCATTACACCAGCTTCTTTAACCCCTCCGCATAGAAGCTCTTCACCTGAGAGTTAAACCAGTTGACAATGGCATTCTTGTGTTCCTTGTTATTTTCAAAACGTTGTCCATCAAGCCATTGTTTGAAGTGCAAGAAGGGGAAGTAGTCACTAGGTGCAAGGTTGGGACTACTGAAATGTTTAGTGGTGAACGGCGATTATGTGGAAAAATAAAGTAGCTAGATTTGTAGAAAACTAAAAGTACCTATTAATAAAACCTGTTTCTTATGATTATAATTTTTTTTTATGGTGAAACAGCCCTTACTTTTCGAATATGCCTTGTATATACACTTTTTTATATACATACCTATACAAAATTTCGTCAAAATTGTTTTTATTTTTAATTAAGAGTGCTAGAATGTAATTTTTCTTTCTTTGTCTCCCACACATGCAACAATAATTAGGACATTAAACATGTCCATATTCTACTTCTGCATACCTATTGAACTAGGTAGGTACTAATGTAATAAGGATTCTGAAATCATATTTTAATTTTATGTCAAGTAGGTACATAACACCTACATAAATGTCCATATTTTAAATTTTATCTCTCTAGATTAATTAAAATATCCTAGGTATTAGATTTTTAGAAGAAGTATTCAATACAAAAATAATAGGTAGGTACATTTAAAAAATGGGAATATTATGATAAAGTAAACTTCATTGTGAATTAAAATTATTAATGCAGCAGTTCATAATTTTGGTGTCACGGATGGTATTATGTACATGTAGTTGGTGAAATGGAATTTTTAATTTTTGTGATTGATAGGGTGATGAAAAATTAAAAATTATAAAGTAGAAAGTATGTATAGAAATAACTAGATATACCTACCTAGGTAGGTAAATTAATGTTGAAAAATGTTATTCTGATAATGTACCTACACATAAGTCAATATTGAACCTGCTTTATGTTGTAACATATTGTATTACTTTATTTTTATAGGTACGTACTTATAGAAAATATAATTTAATTATATTAAATGGCTATGGGTAACTAATAATATTAAGCAAAAATCCCTAACTATGTATACGAGTCATATTACAAAATAATTGAAATAGTCCCATATTGGTATAAAATAGTAAATACCAATAACATCTCTTTTGTATGACTAATAGGTGTTTCTATCCTTAAGATATTGCATTGAACTTATACCTACATTATTTGTTTACAAATCTTAAAAATTATATATTGATATATTTTAATGTACATACCTAAATGAAGTATTATTTCCACTTGACTTACGGGCAATGGGTGATTTATTATTAAAAATATTGAGAGCCCTAGCCTCCGCGCCATTAAGGTTTAATGTTTTACCACTCAAAGTACTGGACTCTTTGTTCTTATCAGCATCAGATTTAGGATTTAAGAATTTTAAAAATGAAAACATGATGAATGATCTTAAATCGCGGAGAAAAATTAAAAACTACAATTATGACAAAATAATAATAATTAATCGAGAACCTTTAAAATTTAAATGTATGGAAACGAAAAACAACATGTAAAACGTAAGTGTGTGACAACCACGGCTTTAAATAGTGGTGACGACTGAATCACAGAAACAAACAGCAATAATTTATTAAACTCTTATCAGTTTTACGTTATCATAATACATGTATGAAAAACCGTTGAAAAAGCATTCTGGTATAATATTATACCACAGTAGATTAATATGCTTAAATTTTCTTCCATGATATCGACACAATCGCATAGATTATTTTTTTAAAAACAAATCGTTTTGCAAAAAACCCTGGTTTTAGATATCTTAAATCTTGCAAGTTGCAAAACACAGGGATGTTTTGGCGATGCACTTTTAAGTAACTTGGTTACTTGTTTAGCAGCAAAAAATTCGTTGTGAACAACCAGTAACACCAGTGAAACAATCGGTTAATATCGATTTTGTACCGTTTTTCTACCGCTTTTTTTTTTTTGCCACAAATACAACCGTCTCTGAAGACGGTGGGAATCAACTATCAAGGTTTAAATTTAGCATGACATACTTTGTCATGGCTTATTAATTTATTCGATTTGGCCGAGAATACCAATGGGCAATAGCCACAAGCTAATAGAATAGGTGATTACAACGAATTTCTATAATCTAAATCAGTTTCTAGTTTTGAACCGATTACCACAGATATGTACAACCACTATATCGTATTACAACGAATTTCTCGCATGAATTGAGTTGCTACCAATTTTTCTAAATTTCATATTTTCCAATAACCAATTTTTCTATAAGAAAAATGAGCATTGGGAAAAGTGTACTTTGAATAAATTGTCAGTTGTGATTATTACGTGTATATATTTTTACAATACAATATGCAACATTTCGTCTCGCATACAATTTTCCCATTATGTAGTTTTCCCATAGGAAAGGAGGTCATTGGAAATATATTTAAAATTGAGATTACTTATCAATTATAAATAATAATAATGGTGATTTTTTTAGAATTAGAAATATGTTTTGGAATAAATATAAATTGATAAGAAGTTAAAAAATCGTTAATAAATTCACCCAAAAATGTTAAATTAATTTCTAATAGGTAAATGATAAATAAATAATATGTTGAAGTAATATATAAATATACTAATGTATAATATTTTTGCCATATACTGAAATATTATTACAATTTAGGTAGGTGACAGATGCAGGAATATGCATGAAAAGAAATTATTATCTATAAATATTTATATGTCTATGATTATTATTACATTTTAAAACAATGGTACTTCAACGATTTAATAAGATTCGATCCCAGTGAACCAGATAATTAAATGGTATGTAAATATTAAATTATATATATATGTAATATGTATAATCCAATACGCCAACTAATCCTTATATTATATTGTTACTCGTAGACTGTAGATGTAATAATATATTACAGAGGTTAATCTAATTTACTGATTTTCTGTTGATTTCAATCAACTTTCCTGATAAAACTGTAAAAATATAGGTAGGTTACTGATGAAAATTGTTTAACTCACAATTTATTAGAGATATTCTCATCTTCATATTTGAATATTGATTAAAAATAAATAGAAAAAAAAAGATATTACCTATTGGTGTAAAGTGTAATAAAAAATTAAAAATAAAATATGATATACATTATGATAATGACACCTTTTTAAATTTATGAATTATTGAGGGATGTACAGAATTAATAGGTACTTACTTGAAAAAAGTAATTTTATACATTTTTGAGAAATACTATTTTGTAAACTTGATTTTTAGAAAAATATGTTTGTGAAAATGTGAATATTATTTGTATTTATTAAAATGAGATTTATATTTGATTTTAGTGATAAAAATATCACCATTTATAGACATTTGTGTCGAATATGACCTACCTATTTTCTAGATGCTTTTACCTCGGGGGCATACCCAGGAATTTGTCAAGGGGGGAGGGTCCAGAAATCAAAAACAAAATATAAGAAAAAAAGTACTACCTATATTTTTATTATAATAAAATATACTTGGGAGTATAATAAATGTAATATATATTTTAAAACATTAATCTTCTGTTTTTCTTCATTAGTTCTTCAATAATCAAATTTATTATTATTATAATTTTTACTAGTTATGATAAATTTGATGGGTTTTTTGGATTTCAATAGGAGGGAGATGCGGACTTCAAGTCCACCCCCTTTTGGATATGCCCCTGGCCTACTTAATGTTTAAAAAATTTGTATTAAAATATATAGGTACCTACTATACATTTTTATAAAATCATTTCTTGTACACTATTATATACAATTATTTCTACCAACAAAATTTATACTTTTTATTTTATCGATGGAAAAAATCAAAAAATGTACCCAAAGATGGAAGTAAAAAAAAGTCAAGTTGAATTTTCTATCTGGGACCATGCTGCATTTTTAACGTATTTTGCATTTTAAAAATGAAAACCTATAAGGATATATAGCTTTTAGGTTTCTATACTAAGTTCAGAATCCTTTTATCCCTGTTATTTCCATCCATTTTAACAGTTTTGCCAAGTTAAAATTAATCTCACAATAGATTGTTATCCAATTAATCATATTTTCTTTCATGACCTATATAGAAACATAAAAATCCAACACACTCAGAATATATTTTTCTATTTGATTATTAACTTTTTTATATAAGAAATAAATCTAAAAAATATAATTATAATTTATAAATGTAAAATAATAATTTTCTTTGTTGATTTTTGGGTTTAGGAATTTTATTAACATTTTCTTTTAAGAATACCTACTTTTTTAAATTTTAAATGTTAATAAATAAAAAAACTGTTGGTCTGATTTGAAACACTTATGGATCAGTATTTTCAAAAAAATACTCCATATTTCTATTTAAAAATTGTATACTTACATAAATAAATAAGAATAAAAAATGGATGTCTGGTAAAAATTTGGGATTATAACTATATAGGTAGGCATTTTATTTTTTTTAAATATATTATATTAAAAAATCACCATACCTCTAATACCTGTGTTTTTTATACTTATAATTGTTAAATTAACGTACCTATTGTGTTATTAATAGGTACAATAATAATTATGTTTGCACTATATTTTAATAAATTACTAAAAAAAATTGTATTACTTACCTACCTTTTTTTTTTTTTTTTTTTTTTTTTTTTGTTAATTATTAGTAAAATTACAAAGTAATTATTAGAACACTTTTTATACACTAAAAGTATCAAAATATTGAGTAAAAGTCATTAAAATATGCAAGAAAATTGTTTTAAAAGTAGGCCGTATACTAAAAAAATGTATGTAAATTTATATAAGTTTATAACTTTATGAGGTATTAAAAACTTATAATTAAGTATAAAATTGATATTAGTTTACCGATAAGCGATGGACAATATAATACAATTAATAAATTTGTTGATAAAAATACTGTTTCATAATCAATTACCGTTATCTTTATCTTAACTACTATTTAGTGTAAACAAAATTTATTTATTAAATGTTCTATTGACAAAATATTATTTTACACCTTTTTTAGATTTTTAACAGTTTTAAAATTATTTTCACTTTAATATGAAAAAAATGGAATTGCATATAATTCTGCGTTCTAGTAATAATTAATGATTGTTATATTATTATTTTTTATTAAATATTTAAACAAACACACAAATAATAATAATTCTTTCAATTTTAATTGTCTAATGAGCAAGAATAGCACCAGGTTTCTTGAGGCTCGTCAATCATTTTGTAAATTCTATATATTATATGTCTCTGACTGTATATTGTTCTAATTTTTATTTTTTAGCAGATCTTCTCAAAAGTTCAAAGCCCTGAACAAATGTTTTGATTTTTCTACTATTATGCCATCATTATAGTCATGACTATAGTTATAGTTCTGAGTTTATGACTTATGAATATAATATAGGACATATCTTACAACAGTATCTACCTACCAATTTATTGAAATTATTAAATAATATTATTGTTACTCATCTATATGTATATCAAATCAATCATCAATAGAATTAAAAAGATTTAAAAGGACACCATAACATTGATTTTGTGTAGTAGTAAAAACATATCCATGGTTTAAATGAAATTACCTCTTAAAGTGGTTTGAGAGTTTTAAGTTAATACTTATTTTAAATATATAAAGAACAATGTTTCAGAGACAATCTTATTAGCATTTTGTAAAATATTAATTACTAAAATAATATAAAAAGCTAGGGAAGTATTTCATATGTTGGGTAAGATATAGCTGATATTTCCGTTGGCAGTGTTGGGTAAGTTACGTTACTAGTTACAAAATGAAAAGGCAACTAGATTACTTTTTCACTACAATAATAGCGCTACATTACTTTTTTAACTCGAAAGTAACTAGTTACTTTCAATATTTTTAAATATTATGTAAAAATGAAATATCAAAAATATCTTTATTTTTACTGATAATCGTCTGCAGTCGAATATTATGGAATTCAATATCACACCTACTCTGACCTATTATAAAATCATATAATCTTTAAAATATCTACTTTTTGCAAGTATGATTTTGGCCATCATCAGTTTTAAACAAATTTATTAGAGTTAATTTTTTTTTATTTATAAAAATGTAACACGTTATTTTACAAAGTTACTAACAAATAATTAACATAGTCACTCTTATGTTATTACAAAAAATAAATAACGAAGTTACCATAACATTACTTCAAAAAGTAAATACGTTATAGTAACGAATAACGTATGTTACATTACTACCAAACACTGGAAGTTGGTACTTGAACACTATAGGTATAGTATCAGAATATTTTCTGTGGTAGTCTTCTATTATTATTAAATTTCAAAGCCATAAATCCATAAATAAATAAATTTAAAAATTTTAAATAATTTATCATCCATGATAAATGCATAAATCATTTCTTTCTATAAAAACTATTCTTCCTTGCACTTAAGGAAACTACTGGGAAAATAAATAAATAACCTTGTAAAAATACCATCTAGAATGAATTTCATTTTAAAAACCTTTTCACCCCAAAACTTTTACCCAAAAGGTGTATACACACACAAATAAAAAAAAGACATTATTGTAAAGCCAATACATTCCTTGTTTAGTTCAGAATCTAAAATTAAATATTATTTAAAATAGGAAAAGATAAGGTTTTTATTATATAATATAGGAAATAAGAATACCGCAAAAACCAATGAGGTCTCCAAAATATTTTATTTTATAATAGGTGTATTACCTATTTACCTCTAAAACCATTTTAAAATGCTAGGTAAGTACCTATATTGTTTGTTTTTCGTAAATAAAAATTTCCTATACAGAACTCCTTAAATACTCTCCTCTAAATATTGATGTTATAATACAATACATTTATTTTATATTTATATAAGAAAATGATGTTAGCTCTAAATATTAAATGTTAATATGATTATTATTTTCATTTTAGGAAAGAAGATACAGTATTTAGATTAATTTACACCTGGTTGCTAAGAGGTTCTATATAGGCAAGTGTAAGAACAATTATATTATATCTAACAATATTATTATAAAAAATGTTTAAATACATATTAAAAGTAATTTCTAAATAGAAACAGCATGGGTATCTAATGTGTATAATAATATATCATTAATATTTATTTAATAAAATGAAGACAGTGTACATGTACAATGACAATGTAAATGTATTTATTTTTAATTTATTTTATTGAACTGAACTTCTTTCAAAATCGTTATTTAAATGCAATATTATTTATTTTTAAATTAAAAATACAAGTGATCGTCCACTCAAATTATCCACCATACCTGATTGTATAGAACCTCATACTTTCATAATTTTGAAGAAATAAAAAAGAAAATGAAAAACTACAATATTGAAATAGTTTAAAATATAAAGATGTCAACGTGGCTATTTTTAAGGGGTTATATATAGGCAATTTTTAGATAATTTAAGAAAAATGAAAATCTAACAATTGAAAAAAAATCGAATTTTATGATGTTTTAAGTTGTTAAAAATGAGAAATGCTAACATGAGTTTTTCATTGAAAATTGTTTGCGCTGTCATCTTAGTGTAATTTACAAATTTCTACCTATCGTGCTTATATTATTTCATTATCATAATATTATGAATTAATACCATAGATGAAGATGTGCAATAATAAAAGGAATTTTCAACAGATATCCGAGTTAATTATTTCGCGTACGGCAGCTTTCAATCGGTCCCGTAACAAACAGATGTCATGATGGATACCCAAAATATATATAATATATATACAACGACGACTGATGTCACTAGAGTTAAAAAAATCTTCGGTAAAAAACAGAGAAATTATGTTCAAAAACATATGGATGGTTCCTAATTCAACGTTGCTGTAAAATATGTTCTATGCGTACACAGTGTACTACTACTCTGTTAAATTAATCAAATATATATTATGTAATATATGAACAAGTGCAGTGCATGGCAACGTTTGGATTCCCAAGTGAAATTGATGAGATCGCTAAATATCAGACGAGGCGCTACATAAATATAACAATGAAGTTTTTTTGGACAATATTGATAATTCCGATTCAAAATAGACACTCAACATTCGTATATTCTGCGCCGTCCATCGAACGGCCAACGAATTTACTTTACTGAAAAAAACGACCAAGGAAAAAATTTTCATTTTAGAAAATAAAAATACAGATATTTCTTCATCTAGTAGAAGTATTAATTAGGCTTAAAAAGATGAATTATGTCTGAAATTTATAATTTGTATTCAACCATTTTTGTTTTTCGTTTAATAAAGATATTTTGAAAACTATTCGGTATACATTTTCATTATATAGGTAATTACCTATTATTATTTTTTTACTTGTTAAAAATAATTTTTCTCGGCCGAACAGCGTTCAACCATAGCATTAGAATACTTCAACGATATTGGTAAATAATTACTAATTACAATATTACAATTGATATACTTTTTGATTGTTCATTTTCAGATTATAATATTATATTACCTATACCTACAATCTACATGTACCTATGTGCAGTGTTTGGAACGTTCATTTATAAAATGAATTCGTTCACGTTCACGTTCAATCCGTAAAAATGAACTCGTTCAAGTTCATGTTCAAATGTATTTAAAAGAAACACGTTCACATTCATAAATCACATTCACGTTCTATAAAAAAAAGTGAACGTGTTCATCTAATATGTATCAAAAATTACCGATTCATAGAAACTATAGTTTTAATTCTATGGAGCGCCCAAGGAATTTAACATTTGAGTATTATATATTTTTAATTATACTTAAATCTAATAGGGTATTATAGTTAATTAGAATTATATTTTAATTTAATTTTAACTTAATGAAAATCGTTCAAATTCCTTAAAAATATCGATGTTGTTCACATTCATATTCTATTTGGCAGAAATGAGTGGCGTTCGCGTGTCGTTCACAAAATATAAACCTGAACGCATGAACCTGCGTTCTTGAACCGTGTCGTCCTTTCCACACACTGCCCATGTACAGAGGTAGAACTAGGAATTTTGACGCCCAGAGAAAAGTGTAAAATTACGCAAAAAAAAAAAAAAACGGAAATAAGCAAAAAAAAGTCATAAACTTTTTTGGTGTCGACTAAGTACAAATAATTTCTTGAAATGCATCCTTCAAACAGTAAATAAGCAAAAAAATGTCACAAATTTTCTGTTTTTACCTGCTGAACCTTCAAAATGCTGACTGAAACCTTTAAATCGCATTATTTTTTTGGAGAGGGGGCGACTCAACTCCCTTCTCAAGATCCCCCTGTTAATATTACCCTGAATATGCCAGCATTTATGTGTATTACACTTTTAAAATTTTACGCCAACTAAAATATTTACATTACCCCGAGGATCAAACCCCCCTCTATCCCTTCTAGTTCCGCCACTGACTATGTGTTATATCATAATTTAGTAATATGTTCTTATA
Organism: Pemphigus obesinymphae; assembly: GCA_025469235.1. Taxonomy (NCBI): domain Eukaryota; kingdom Metazoa; phylum Arthropoda; class Insecta; order Hemiptera; family Aphididae; genus Pemphigus; species Pemphigus obesinymphae. The sequence continues at coordinate 4,504 of JAIPRL010006091.1, read as the reverse complement.
ATAATAAAACAATAAATGTTTATTACTTTTAAATATAATATATTATATAAATTCAAAATAATAGCATACGTAAATTACATATAATAATTAATTGTGTAATTAGTAATCGTTTATATATAGTTTTTATTAGGTATAACATAATAGAAAATAAAGACTATTATAGATTATCATAAGTACATAAAATAATATGAACAATATTCTATTCATTTGAAATTATTTAATCCTGATTATATAATATGTGTATGAGAATAAATTTAAAATAGATAATAGGTGCGAATTGTTATTACATTAAAAAATTTCAGAAATTACGTGTGTTAGACTAATATATTAAATTAAATTAACAATTTCGTGCTATAAAAACCCTATCGTTTTAATAAACAATAATATGTGTGTAGACATTAAAATAAAATAAGGAATTGGTATTAACTGTAGTTAAAAATTAAATTAGACATTTTATGAAAGTTATTAATTATGTAGTAATAACAAAAATGTTTAAAAATAATTAATTATATTTTAAATGTTTTAATTGTATGAATATACTATAAAATATTATAATATATAAAAATGTAAAAGTAATATAATTTGGTATAGTAAATATGTTTTATAGCATATGGATGTCCAAGTAGTGGAGAATTATTTATAGGTTGAACTATGGTACATTTGATGGATGATCTAATTAAAAAAATTCAATCAAAATCAAAGGTTTAATTATTTTTGCATTATTATTCATTACTTTTAAATTTTAAATATTGAAATTTTAGTTTTATACATGATACGTTGCAAACCATTTTCTGTGACACGCATACAGTTTTATACAAAATGTATATGGTTAGTTACAATTAACGTCAAAGGATGATATTAGGGGATAAAATCATACAAGTAATTTGGGACATTTTTAGAGGAGGGGGAGGCAAAAGCAAATATATTCATTAACTCTTCCCCAAAAAAATTCTGAATATGCATAAAGTAAAAATGTATCTTAGTTCTGTATTATCTCTATAATCATAATTATAGAGAGCTATACTCGTACCTATATAATACAAATATTCAACAAATAAAACCCTTCAAATATTTTCTTTATATTTTTTCAAAAATAAAATATTATGTATAAAACAAGCTAAATCAGGAGCGCTTGAGTAAAATTTTCGCCAAAAATTTAGAAATTGCTTTAAAAAAAAAAAAATAAGCAATAAAAACAAAAATCGTCAAGATACAAATGATGGAAGTTGATTCATAGTATCTTCATCAATAGTATATTATTATTGTTTTTAATATTAGAGAATAGAGATTAATCATTGCATTCAAAAGACTATTCTGAGTGAAGCTCGGTATATTAATATAATTAAAAAAAGTTATTTATGATAACTTAATTTTGTTACTTCAACTAAATTTCTAAAATATTTTTCTCAAAAAAGGCATTTTTCCTTCTTTAAGTAATTATTACTTGAAAATCGAAAAATAATATCTTCAAAGTACCAACTAGAATTAATTTGCAATTAAAAGCTTTTTATTTCAAAGTACCTCAACACGATTCCTTCAACCTAAAAAAATATTTACAGACAAAAAAACATGCCTTAAAGTAAAAAATTTTGCCTAGAGTCTAAAAGATTCTTTGCGCATATTTTTCCCAAAAATCGATAAATATGCATAAAATATAATATAAGCACTAAAATATTCTCTAACATCTAAAATATGCTCCAAAGTGCAAAATTATTTTTTTTTCGATTTTTACCTACGTCGAACTGCACACAATTAAAATATGTAAAAATGTAAAAATCCAATATCTAATCATAGTATATTATGTTATATAATCTATAATATAATATCTTGAAATTCTATACAAATATCAAAGGTATGTAAACTGTATAGCAAATATATAAATAAACAACTTTTAAATTAAAATTGTACCTAATACAAAATAAGCAATTTTAAAGGCTGCAAACATTTTACAAAAAGAACTCAATACAAATAAATAACATTTTAAACTTATGAAAATTATAAAATATATCAATATATTTTAGATTTTGAGCGGAGAGACTAATCTCTTTTTTTACAATAATATTGTAGAGGAAATTTAATGAATATGTAGCTAAGCGTTAATGAAAACTACATTTACCAAAAAGTATTGCTATAAATAAAAAAAATATAATGCCAAAAACTCAATATTTTCAGCAAATAATTACTGTACAATAATATTGACGTGATAAAATTTAATTTATTTTACAAATTTCGGTACCTAATTCACAATAAAATTGAAAGAAAAGGAAAACTATCGAAATTAATGGAAAATGATTAGATATAAATCATAAAATAATACTACCAAATTTGCTCAGAATTGCTTTTTGAATTAAATACCTATAAGTATTTCGTACAACAGTCTTAATAAATTCAATATCAAATAATTTCAACAAATCACAAATGTATACAAAATTATAAAAAAATAACCTTGTGTGACCTTCCCGATATCTATAGAACGGCTTGGGCTAGGCACTTTGTTTTCGGTGCCTTGGCTTCACAAAGACCCACAGAACAATGAATTAAAATGTAGATAAATTTAAGACTTAAGTCTTAACTTTTAAGCATGTTTTAAGTACCTATGTATATTTTAAAACTCATCGACATATTACATACAGTTTTTAGTATAATATGTAATCGGACAAAAAAAGGATTCTCCATGTAAATCGCAGAGATACCAATGAAATAAAACAATTCATATGGGACACAATCATCTAGTTCTACTGTTGGGTATTGGTATGCACATACCATTTTTAATAAAAATAAACTTTTCATATTGTATGATGTAGGACAAAATGTAATATGTTTTTTTTTTTAAATATAGGTATTAAAATATACCGATTCGGGTGCGGATTTTAGCGTGATGACATTACGGCAAGGGGAAAAAAATAAAAATTTAGATCGATACGTAGTTTATAACGCAATTGCCGGCGAAACATTCTAGGAGTCGATGAATCCTCTATCGCGTGTACACCATACAAACGCTTACCGTTCGGCCCTACATTACTCTATTTTCCGTCGGGCGTAGCCGAATCACGCAAAGACAGGACGCGAAAAAAATCACGATATCTTCGCAAAATAGTTCAGAGTCGGATTGCACCGTGAACGGCCTCGGAGAACGGCGACGGAATAAAAATGAAATATTTTCAGTGGTATCATGGCAGAAGGAAAAAAGTTACCGTTTTATATAATAGTATTAGGTAGGTAATATAAAATTTACGTGGAAGTACCATTTTTAACATTTTTCACTCATTATAATTAGTAGAATGAATTGGAGGTTTCTGGAATTTCTAAGTCCACAAATACAAGCTAAAGTGATTTCGTACCTTCTATACTCTGACTTTAATTCCTTTTTTTACCATCATAAAGGTACTGACTACATAAACTATCATATATCCTTATCGTGTATCTAAATCATATTCGAGTAATCGCATTACCTTATCTCATGTTGCCACATTTTCAAACATCAAAAATATCATAACTCCATATATAACATAATATATTACATCATATTACCGCTAGTATAATGTTCATAGTACGAACCCACTCGATGTCACCAACATAACGATCCTCGTTTGTGCTAAGCCGTTCCCACATTAATGACATTTCAAATGGAAAGGACATTTTATGAAAGCCCTCTCACTTCGGAATTTTCAATTATTTTTTCGTCTTATTTGTTTGTGCTACGTTCGTTATAGCTTGTACCGTTTTTTCTATCATTATCCCAATTTCAAAATTATTAAATTCCCAAAGGGGGAGTGTCATTTAATGGATCACCTACATTAAAATTTTAATTATTTTTCTTCAGCACATTTGCTTATGCTTTCTTAGTGCTATATTGTACCATTGACCTCATCGTTAATTATGGCTTCATTTACAAAGTTATAGAATTTTTGAAACTAGTTGGGGCATAATTAGTTGATATTGTCGTATGCGCCGGTTTCTAGATCGTACGCGTACGGCAACACAAAATATATAAAATGTACTTTTAATCACAACACGTAGTTTTCTTCGTTCGACCATAAACTCCTTATAAAAACACACTACTTTTATATTTTCTCTTTGACTTAATCAGGATCACGCCTGGTAGAGGATCATGTCATGCAGCCGTGAGAAATACACTTTGAGAGCCTTGCCGTTTTAACTAGGTCCTAAGGAACTTTTCGTTTTTAAACGATCAACACTCCTATAAGGATCGCATGGTACAAGAAACAAGTAAAGAGAAATTTAACTTTAAAATAAAACACTAAATCAAACACTAAAATACAAAAATAATATATATTAAAAACAATAGCACATAAAAATATCTCTCGCTCTCGGAGGTGTACCTCCCGAGCCGTAAAAAAGTCTCCGCGTACAATAATAATTTGGTTTTTATTCATCGTAATAATTATAAAAGTGCGATCGTCAACAATTTAGTATTTTACTGTAGTAGGGAGACATTATTTAATTTGTTAATATTATTATAATAAAATATACATGTCATCAT
>JAIPRL010006090.1:0-28990 GCA_025469235.1 Pemphigus obesinymphae | reverse complement strand
TTTAGAAAGAAATGATTTATCATTGCTTTCAAATTCAATATATCCACCACCAGTATCCTACCCAACAAAGCGAAGTACATCTACCACTACTTACATCCAACGTGCGAAGTGGACCGGACAGCTTTTTTATTTGTAATTGTCTGATCGAATTCATTGGATCAACGGCCAATCCTAAGATTATTTTAAATATTATTATTATACGAGTAGGTATAATTTTTTTAATCGTTGTTATTATTATTATTTTTGTTGTCCGAGTTTTATGCCACAGGATTTCTCGGTAAATAAATAAATTAATGAATAGAAGATTTTCTTTTATATAGGTATTTAAAAAGTTTTTTTTCTTTGTTTATATTAAACTATCTATTATTAAAAATTCTATGACCTCCTTTACCAGTACGGTGTTTTATGGATCATAGGTTGGTGACCTGTGTCTTACCAGTGGCGTCAGTAACCATGTCATTACAACCTAATGTACTTGAATACCAAAGTTTTTTCTTTGAATGTTTTAAAAACTAAAATTTACTATCATCTTGGTGTACTATGTAAATTTTAAATATTGATCACTATTCACTAGAGGGTGTCCAACCCTTTTTTCTTTATAGTGGGAAGAATCTGAGATACGCTTATGCATCGCGGGCTAAAATTGTTTAGAGAGATAGAAAGGAAATAAAATTGAAAATAAATAAGAATTATTTTATTACCATTTTATTATATTACGAGAAGCTTTGCTTTCCATTAGAGGCAAGCCCCCAAACCACCAGAAGAGCTTGGGAAGAATTATCCATCTTCGGCGTCTAATTGTAAAACTCATAAGAAGCATTATCCACTTACATCGGACAATTTAATTTGTTTTTGAAGCGAGGACACTGGAATTTATTACCATTTTATTATTTTATTTAACTATAATTTTACAAATAAAATGGTATAAATGTGGTATGTTACTTAATGAGGAGTTGGAAATTGCTTATCTTTTGAAATTAAGCTTTAAATTTAATTCTTTCAGAAGTTGAGTCATGTCTATTAGAAAAGCTAGTTTCCACAACTATAAAAAATCAAATCACTCAGGCACAACACAGTTTTTTTGTGTTATAAAAACGTTGATTTCTTAATGGAGATTTACAAAAATTTCAGATTTACAGTCTTACAAATATTTCCAACAAGAACTTTTTATGTCCCACATATGTTGGGCCCTCAAACAGTTATCACATCTTTGAAAATTTTAAAATTATAGCAGAAAGCAGAAATAGTTTCTTATACCTTTAGAAAAATTTAGTTACTAGCAGTAACTGTATCTTACATTGAGTGGATGGTGGCCGAATCTTTCGTTATTTCAAATAACGAATCTGCTCGGCAGATGAATAAAAGCACATGATCAAAGTCGGAGATTCATCTAAGGTAACTGAAAAACATTTAGAACTTTTAGCGAAATATTTTAGCCAACGAACGATATCAATGCTGAGGTCTGTGATACGTATATCTCAGGATTGTATTCATTGACAAGCTAACAGCGATAAATAAAGACATTTTATCAGAATAATATTTCTTCAACTGTCTTCAAAGTATACTCTTTTACAATTTCACCATCGGTAATAAGTTTTCCGGCTATCGTTAGAGTACGAGCTACGTGAAAACTGACTTTCACAAGACACATTTTGTTGCGACCGTTTTGTGAAACTGATTGTTGATCTATTAGATTTTGTTTTAATATTAAAAACTTATCTGATCGTAGTTTACTAGTCAACCCATTATTTATAAATGCGTACTTGGTTTCAAAATGTCTATGAATATTATATTAACTCAAAACGGAAACATTTTCCTTACAAATAACATATATTACAAAGTTATTTTGTTCTTTGAAGAAGTCATCATAATTCCACTTTTTGTTAAAAATACAGCACTTTTTATTGAATTTTCGTCTTTTATTTAAACACATATTTAACCCGATTACAGCACAAAGTACAACACTCGATGAGAAATAATACTGAACTGTAAATCTATAACTGATTTAATATACTTATTATACTCATATGTTACTGTGTCGTTGTGCGATTGTCATTAAGATAACAATTAATGGACTGACGTCATAAAATAATATAGAATAGGTACTATAAAACGTGATAGATGGGTTTTTCGCTTTATTATACATTTAAAACTAATATATTTTCAAAACATCAGATTGGCGTGGCGGGCCAGTTATAAAAGCTTGAAGGGCCGGAACCGGCCTGCTCTGCACAGAGCGCTAGTAGTAATTAGGTTTTGGCTTTGTTTTTGCATAATTTGAGAAAAACTTTCCTGACTGCTTTTTACAACAGTCAGTCAAATAAATATTAAAACGAAGAATCTTTAGATTTTACAATGGTTTTTATTTTCTATTAATTTTTTCTGTGAACAACTTTTTGGTTAGAAGCAGAAGTGTATAGAAATTTTGGGGTAAAGAGATTTTTTTGATGGAAATTTCAACCTAAGTTTAACCTAAGAGGTCATTTGTTGATTTCCTCAGTAGTTTACTTAAGCATATAACGAAAAACTACCTATTCTATAAGGTGTGGTATTACCTATTTTATAAATGTATGGAAAATAACAAAATACTAAATAACAAATAAAAATGGCATGGAAACCAATTAAATTTTTTTATTAATTAAAAGCTAAAATTAATTTATGGATAAAGATCTTTTTAAAAAATAAGTAAATAAATATTATTACACTGAAGCTTTTTGAAAAACCTTTTTTTTATAGACAGAAATCATTTATTTTTTCTTTGAAAATTAAAATAATAATAATACCGGCAGTCGAACGGCAAGATTTAAAAAAGACACCCAAAATTTAAAAATCTTTTAATTTAAATTTTTTAATGTAAAGTAGACAAATAAAACTTACTGTTATACATATAAAAAATTTTCACTTTCTGAAATTAGTGTCTGTCAAATTTTGTCCTTGTAAGTACACAAATTATTGGAGTTTCAAAGCGAAACATGCCTAATCATAGCACTTCGACCGAAATGTTACGTATCTTTTTCTGAATTCGTTCCTTTCTGGAACAATTGGTACTTGGTTGATTATTTTAAAAAATCTGCGGTATAAAATATCCCAAAGAAAATAATTAGAAGCCAAATTCTAATGTTCCGGAAAACAGGGAGGGTATAGAAAATCGTCATTCCTGCTTATTACACTGCCCGTGAAAGAAACCACTTAGCAAATGTACCGAACTCTAGATGTATAGGAATAAGTTGTTCCATCTAATTCAAAAAGCGTTTTAACCTGTGTTAGATCACTGTAGTGCTAGAAGAAAAAAATGCGTCAACATATCAGTGTTCTGTATGGTAAAATCGGCAGCTTTGTTTCGAGACTTCAACAATTATGAGACTCCACTATTTTTTAGACGGGCACTATTTTTAGAAAATTAACGTTTTTGATGTGTAAGAGTAATTTCCACTTTTTAAATTTTTAAATTTTCTGTATCTTTTGAAATCTTGCTGTTTGACTACCGGAACTTGCACTATATTTGTTTTATATTAAAATATAGCTTTCCATATTTTTTTTTTATATTAAACGGTATTTCAGAAGATGCACTTTTTTTTATCGTAAAATTACATCTATATACAATCAAAGAACAAAAATTTATCTGATAATATACACACCGAGTTTCGCTCAGAATTGTTTTTTTGAAAATAATGATAAATTATAGTTTTAAATTTAAAATTTAAATATATCCACCAAGAGAATCCTGTGCGATAAGCAAAGAACTTGGCCGTCTTTTCATTAAAATTTTTCGTATATGCAAAATACTATACATATAGAACAGTTATTTTGTAATGTGTTTACTGTATATATACAGTATGTGAAAAAAATATATTATTATATACTCGTCAAATGTCATCTTTAAACACCATTTAAAGATTTGGGGGGAAAAACTTTTACCCGAATATACTATATACATTATACAATATACATACTTATATATACTTATATATTTTTACTCCGTGCGACTTTTTCGAAAGTAGACACTTGTACACTTTATTTATACTCGTACATCCCACGAGTATAATAATATCTCTGTTACACAAAAATGGTTTTTAATTTTTTTTTTCCCAAGATAAATTTCTTCTCATTCTTATATTATTATTTCAATATGTTTTATCGTACAAAATATTCCTAATAATATATACCCGGAAAGTAAAATACAGTTGTTATAATATATTGGGGACATTTTTCGATCTGGATGATTAAAATTTAAATTTCTGAACCAAAAATAACCTTAAAACAGATAAACATTGTTTAATCATACCTATTGTTCTTAATTACCGCGTAAAATATTTTAAAACATTTTGATATTTGTGCTGATTGCAGGGTACTTAACTGTAAGATCCAATCTAAAGTCCAAACTCAATATAAATTTAAATGTTACATATATATATTTGAATTTTGTTTTAGGATTGCGATTATACAGGTTATAGTATAATAAAGTATACATACATGTAATTTTTCTATTAAATTTTAATTTTATTTATTAATTTTAGAGGATTATTTGTTGTTGTTGGTAACATATTTATTGCTTATATCGATTATTTTCTTGTCAATTTCAAATTGTTTGTGATAGTTACATAAGATGTATATAATATGTACCGATATATTTGATTCTATTCCTTGTATAAGTAATAGACTTGAGATGGATATGGACCTCTATAATAATAATAAAACAATTAATATACTTCTATATTGACATTCTGAAAAACTGCAGTGTAGACAACATATTATATATAACTAAAACAATACACGAGTAGCAAATACCGATAATATAATATAAATAACGCAATGGTGTTGTCATTTTATTCTAAAAATATGAAAGTTCTTTAATGAATAAAAACCAATGATATTATATTATACATAAAAAGTTTTTTGAAACATTTCCGAACGTATATAGACGTAGGCGCTTAGAATATCCTTAAATCTAATATAATTTCACCTAATACATATATGGGGCTTATTCTCTCGTAATGTATTTAATTTATTGTATCTCCCCCTCACTTTCAGTACTGTGCATTACTATTATAATGTCTCTCTAAAAAATAAAGTAAAGCTTTTAGAAAACGTTGATATGACTTATATATACTTATATTACTAAAATACATATAAATCTGTAAAAATATGTACATTTTAAATTTCTGGAACCTTTAAGTTTTCGGAATTATGAGGATTAACGTACTTTTTTCGGTAATTTTGTCTTTTCAAAAAATTGAAGTTTAAAAGAAGAAATCGAAAGTGTCTATTCTAAAGTACCAATTAAAAACATATTTTCTTTGGGAAAAGTGAAATAAGAAGAAATCGGAGTACCGGGCCAATTTAAGTAATTAAAAAGAACTAAAAGAAAAATACGATTATTAAATAATAATTGTAAAACCGAGATATCGTTTTCTCATCTCAGAATCTAAAATAATATATAAAACTACAATAATTATTTTAATGCATATTGGTAATTTTCTAGTATAAATTGTAAATAATAATAATAATAATTATAATAATTTTATTAATTCTAAAGCCTTAAATTTAAATATGTTGCGAGGAAGTACAAAAAAAAACTAATTTGGCGGAAATCTTATTGGCCAAAACAAAAGCTCTTAAAAAAAATTTATTATTTCCACTGTTGGTATTTTAATTAAGAATTACAAATAGATCTAAGCTCCTTGTGTTTCTACAAAGTATACAGAAACCAATTTCGGAGAAAAACTCAGAACAGTCGATGAGGTTGTTTAAAATATCGTAAACTAACATAATATCTGCTAATTTGCGTTTTGTATTTGGTGTGTCTAGACTCAAGAAGTTTTCAACAAAATTTACGGTATCTCTAGTGATATGTTTATTAGAGACATAAGCAATTCTTTTCACTTATGTATGTATGTATGTATGTATGTATGTATTTATGTGTTCGCAATTTAACTTGATTTTTGTAAATTTCAAGGGTAGATTACGATTAATAGCATAGTGTTACAATATTTTCTACACTGTATATTTTATCTGTTCAAATTTAGAGCAATATTGCCGTGGTTTGCAGGCTGTTTTAAGTAATAAGGTTGCGTATGATATGATAGCGAAATATAATCGATACACATAATGGATATAGCCTACGTGTTATCAAAAAATGTTTTCGGTAAAAGGTGAAATTTGAGGGGTCTAATTCCTTTTAAAAATAATATTTTTGTAAATTTAGTCTTGAGTTTTAATTATAATTATGCTAAGTGAATAGCAAAGAAAATTAATTAATTTTATTGGGTAGCACAAATGAACAATATACACAAATGTCGAGGTACGTACTGTGTCGAGTCTCATTAATAATACATTTGAAACTGCAGGAATTTAAGATATTAAGACATTATAAAAATTGTATATTAATAAAAAAAAAAAAATTACTAAGTACGAAATGTTAATTTTTCAAGTGAAAAACCGAGAAAGTAAACTACATAGGTTAATTCAAATTTGTTTACAGAATACTTATCTCACTATCCTTATTCCGTTGACCGACTAAGAGTAGAATTACAGAATAAATGAAATCAGAACGAAAATTCTAGAGTGGTCTAAAATAAAAATATATATCTACCATTTTGTGAACAATTGTCGTTCAGTGTAATGTGTAGGCGTAGGACGAATACGAATTTCGTACAAATAGTTTTACACGGTTTGTTGAAACGTGTGTGTAACTTTAATAGTCATTTACCGCGACCCACGACGATAACACTGTTATTTAATTATTATTTTCAATCGAACCATATTATATAGGCATTATGTACACGAATCATAAATCTGACAATATTATTATAGTCTTTCCAGGATTACTTTTTTTTTTTTTTTTTTTTTTTAGGATTATCTTTTTGAAAATGTTTTGGATGGCCTGCATAAGAGACCGTATCATATTTCTAATCAGTGTCTCCGTTTTGATTACATTTATCCTATGATACTTGAATATACGAGACAATAATTATTACTGTTATAATAATATATATGTCGTAGACTCCTGCACGTGTGTGACGTACGAAGAAAATCTATTTTATACGCTCGAAGAATTCCGGGGGTCGTAAACACCCCCTCAGGAAACGTTATGTCCGGGACGTTTTCCCAGCATCGTGGCAGCAAAACGATTCCTTTCAAAGCTGCTGTATTTGCTTGACAAGAGGGTTAGGTGACGGACATTGCATACGTGTGTGTGTGTGTGTTTGTATACTGCACAGACTTGTTATAGGCATGGAAGAGAAGAGGAGGAGTGGTTGGTATTTCTTCGAGGACCGTGCGTTGCATGAGGCAATGTGGGCCGGGTACGTGGGTCGGTAGAAGGGAAAAGAAGAAGAAAAAAAAAAAAAAACCGTATAGTATTTTCGCCGAAAGGTATATAAAGCAGAGCTATACGCTGTGCTATATGTATACGCTATTACACTCCTCTTGGCGGATGGCGATTATATAAAACGAGGGAAACGGAAAAAGAAATTAGAACTGTAATCCCACTACAGTGATAGTAGTAGTATATATATATATATATATATATATATATATATATTTTTCCACACACACACACACACACATACACACACACACACACACACATATATATATATATATAAGCGTATCCTGTATATAACAGTACACCTCTCAAAGTATACTGTTTAGAAAAAAATCCGTCGATCAAAGACCTGTATATATGCGTGCAGTGCAGCGGAGGTTCGAGACGCACGGGTGACCGTTTTTTTTTTTTTTTTTTTTTTATTCTTATATTTTTTTTTGTCTCTCTTCCCCCCTCCCTGGTTTTTACCATTCAAGAGCCCCCTTTTTTTTTTTTTTTAGACAACGCATCCAAGACGAGACGACCCTGAGCCGTACACAGAAAGCGCGGTGGCGGTGAGTAGAAATAAGAAGGATACGCGCGAAACATTGTTTTCCACTCTTACAGATTTCTTCTCTCAGACTTGATTGACAACTAAGAGATACCGTTTACACATCATAATGTTTATATGCATATACCTCTGCGCGTGGTATAAACCTATAACCGCAATATACCGCGCGTGACATATTGTATGTGTGAAAGGGTGATAAAAGTTTTTTAACGCGCCAAAAACCCGTACACGTAATATTCATATTATATAGGTACCGTCTTTCATATTTATTTATTTAATCGTGTCACGTGAAATATATGGTCTGTAAGATTGTTGATTTCGGACGATATTATATCTAACGAAGTTTTCAAAAATAAAACGATAGAATACAACGGAAATCGATGAAAAATTCTCATGCGAATCGGTACGCATACGTGGTATTATACCATGGAGCTGATGAAGTAAAAAATATGAAACACGATGATATACACATTAATTTAATGATAAATTTAAAATTATTTAATATGACCGAATATTTTTTTGTCAACAAATTATATCAATTTATTGACTTCCATAATGGAAATAGTTCTAAAACGAATCACATTATTATATTATATATATATATATGTATATAAACAGATAATCAATATTGAATATAATTAAATAAATGTTAAATACGTATAAATATAATAGCTAAAATAACCTATAAAATAATAATAATAGTAAGTTCTAAAATAAATGTAATTAGTAATCTAATAAATTATTGTATAAAATTCATTACCAGTACTTATATTTTATTAGAATATTCTTGGAAGTATTTCTCAAAATGTATACCTATACCTATATTGTATACTTCATATTACATCATCCTTGCGGATTATAGGGATTCCTGTATTAGTTTTTGGAATAATTACTTGTGATTTGTGGTTAAAGTGACATTTTTAAATATCAACAATATAGGTATTGTTAATATTACATATATTATTATTATTTTATTATTACAATAAATAGAATCCTGATCTATGCTCATCTCGTTTTCAATGATCCAATTTACATAAATTGGTTTTACAAAGAAATAATTGTTTATAACGGTACCTATTCGTATACAATATAACTATTCAAAAGGCTCTCCGTCATCCTAATTATTTATGTATATTCAATTGAACTAATTTGAAAAAAATTGTATCCCTATTGGGCTTATTTATTTTTAGTAAGTAAAAATACAAAAATACCTTTATGATATAATACGTTTACATACAAATCAAAGGATTTCAGTTGATTTTAAAAAGTTGACCGCCAAAATACTCTCAAAAAAACATGTATAAAGTATAAAATTTTCAAACCACTTTACACTATATATTCCATTTAATAAATAATAAATTTGTTTCTGTTTCGAACGTGTATATTTTATTATATTTCTTTAGTTGTATACAATTTTGATCACTTTTGCTATATACCATATGTAAATATATATGTATACGTGAATAATTAGGGATCGACAACATAATTATCGTTTAAAAATCTTCTTATAGATATACGAGTATAATAATAAAAGTGAAGTAAAGTGCGGCTGTATTTAGGGTGATAACTATACGCTATATAGGAAACGGGATAAAATTACTTTTTGTCCATTTTGAACGAACGCCAAGGGAATCGGAAACTCTTTTTTCATACTTGAACGGCTTGCAGTTTATTCGTTTTTAACCAATCCGTATTGTATATATTATTATTGTTGGGTCTTAAGATTACATTATAAAAATTCACTTGAGATAACGCATAAATGTATATAAAGCATGATATATACATAAATATATGTAATACTTGCATGTATAGATTATTCATTATTATAGATAACAAATTGAATAATTTAAACAATATTTGTAACGAACTAACGAACCATTACTATTATTATTACTATAAACGTGTATATTATGTTTTATTTTATAAAATTAATAATATATTATTTTTGGGCGTAAATAGTGCAAAATTATTAATTTTAATTGTGCATTTAGTGCCTAAAACAACATGTAAATTAATCAATTTTAAAATTGTCGTTAAATATGTTAAATTTGTATTTTAATCATATATATAGTTTAGTTTGACATTAAATTTAATTAAAAGTCCGAGTCGACATTCAATAGCTTGATTCAGCTTTTAGTTTCACACTAACATATTGAATAGTTTAATTGGTATTCTGATTTAACGTGGAACTTAGAAAGTTCGAACTCTTCAAACCAATTTAATACTACGAAAATGTATGTGAATAATATTAATAAAAATATTAAAATAATATTTAAAGTAAATAGTTTGATTTTACAGTAATAGACAATAGTTTAATAATTTTATTTCTGTTTGACTCTATAAACTTTATAATTTGGTTTTATACTTGAATTTTGAATATACACAATCTAACCATCTGCAGTTACTATGTAAAATATTATATACTATTGATTTAAAAATTTTAACGTTTTTATATTTTAAATTACCCTTCCTACAGGTGTAATAAATGTTCTAACGCATTTGCCAGTTGCCTATATATATATATATATATATAACAATTAAATATTATACTTATTATATAACACGTGTTTTTCGTTTTATTTTTTTATTATCATTCCTAAAAACATTTTTTAACGACAAAAATATTAAAAGGCCCCACTTCTAATATTAATATATCAATAAATAAATAAAAGTAAAATATATTTAATATTTTGTTTTTCAAATTGTAATCTAATAGTTCGAGTTGACATTAAACTCAATATCGACGTTTAGTTGTAGGTTTGATTTGACATTAAATTAAATTTTCTCATTCGATACTAAACTTAATTACTAAGCTTAATATTTTGGTTCTGGTTCAACATTAAATTTCATATTTCAGTTCAGATTTGTTACTAAACTTAAGAGGACGTTACACACCCGATTTTCAAGGGGTTTTATATAGGTAGACAATTTTAATGACATTTTAAGAAAAATTAAAATTCAATAATTTAAAAATATTTAATTATATTTTAAAAGTAAGTTAAAAAAAAAAAAAATCCATGTATCAGTACCATTTTTTATTGTTGTGTTATCACGATATTTGTTAAAAATCACGTTCACGCTCTATAACTACAACTTTTCTCTGTATAATTACAGATTCAAAATGTATAGAAAATATGAAAGACGAGAATATTTACTGTACTGTAGCGTGAAGTTTTATTTTCAAGATATTTTTCGAAAGCCTAACATCCGTGATTGAAAATTGTCAAATTTTAAAATTTTATAATTAAAAAAAAAAAATGTTTAACGAAAAAAACTCCACGGCACAACATCGTAAATATTCTCATCTTTCACATTTTGTACGAATGTTGACTCTCGCGAGTACTAAAAGAGAAGTTGCGGTCATAGAGCGCTAACGTATTTTAAATACCGCTGTAATAACGGGTGCGCGCGGAGAGCATATTCACACCCATGTGAGTTCGGTTCAGGTTCGGGTTTGACGCTGAACCGAAAAGCTATTTTGTCTTAGGTTCGACACTTGGTTTCGGTGTTCTCGTACGGGTTGAACTCGGTATTTCGGTTCTGATTGTATACACTAAACACTCGACTAATAACTAAATACTCGATTGGTTCGGGTTTAAGTTATATGGCAAACAAACCTGAGGGTTCGGTTTAGGTACGCCAAATTGAATATTTAAAATTCGAGTTAAGGTGTCGGATACTGTACGGTCGGGAAATGGAGTTTCGATGTTTAAATGTAGATTTTCTGTCCCTAATAAATATTATATATATTTGGAATACGTATATATAGTTGTAGCGGTATTGTTCGTGTACGCTCGACGGAAGTATACGCGTTCGCACGCACCCGCGCACATGGTTCGTCGGACGGAATTGACGGGGCTCTACGGTGTGATCCGAAAAAAAAAAAGAAGAGGAAAAAACACCCTTCGGCTGAGCGCTGGCAGCGTATACATATATATATATATATATATATACATATGTATGTATAGAGAGGGGTTGGGAAAAAGAGTGCAAGAGAGACGGAACAAGGGAGCGAAAGAGGGGTAAAAAAAGTCAAGGGTGAAACGGGGCCGGCCGACGGCCATTAATCAAAATCTCGTGACATATTGCTGTGTGTTACACCAATACTACTATAATACGCATGCTGTACACTATTTGCGAAATACGCACGTTCACACACACACACACACACACACGCACCCATATTTATATACGTATACACTGTACAAGTATGTGTGTGTGTGTGTGTGTGTGTGTGTATTTGTGTACGTGAGCCAAAACCCATTGACCTAATCTCCGATTTCTGTCAATCGATAACAATAATAATAATAATAATAATAATTTAACATTATTATATGCATTACAAACGAACGAGACCGTTCAAACGGTTTTGTTGAAGACGTCACCTGGTGGTGACGAAAATATAATATACGTATGTATACAATATTATATATACCATTATAGGTACCACCTATGCATAGGTATATAGTGTACTATAATATCGATCAAATCCGTTTTTATGCGCGACCAGAAAACAGAATATTCAAAAAATAATCGTAGGTACCCTGATCTAAAATTCACTGTCCAATCATAGGTATATCTGGTTAAAACCGATAAACCTCTGAGAAACGCAATATCGAAATCGTAAAAAATCGAAATCGGATATCCGCGGTAATCCAAGTAAATTGAAAATTTAAACCGAAACCATAATTTCCCGTAAACCAATATCTACTTACTTGAAAACGAATAAAGAAACCCATTTTTTTTTTTTTTTTTTTTTTTTTTTATAAAATCCAAATACATTTTTCGGTTACCAGGTCAGCTGATAAAAAAAAAAAAAAAATACACGGGTAGTGAAATTTAATCATCTTATTAAGAACACTAGGCATCTTATTTCGTTTTTAAATAATCCGGATAGCATAATAGTATTCGATGAAAATTTGAAGATACATCGAGTAAGCTATACACGCCCGTTTTTTAAAGGATTTTATATATAGACAGATTTTATGAAATTTTAAGAAAAATTTAAATCAAAATTATTTACAAATAGTACTGTACCTACCTATACCATTTTTTTTTTTTTTTTAGTGTAATCACGATATTTGTTAAAATATATATGTCTACTTGGCCACTTGGGCTGCATATAAATGCATCCAGATTGATTTTAGAACCATGATTCCTATTGTCAAAATGAATAAAAATAACATTTTCGAGTGTACCTAGATGCTTTTTTTCATTATTAATTATCCAAATACGACTTGAAATCTATTGCTTATAAATAAACAACCTTCTTACTATATTAAAACAACTGTAACTCTTTTAGAAATTAATTTTTCGAAAAAAAATCTCTGAGGTATCCTGTTATCCTCTTCAATTTTGTGAATGAGTGATTTGGCTTTAAACTCACTCAATTCAAAATTATTTTCAGTCTAAGTGAGCGTGTTTCTTGAGGCATTTTTTTTCAGCTATACAAGTATCTAGTATATACAAAAAACAATTTTAGAGCAACCTATAGGTTTTCTAATCTTTCAATTTTAAAAATTATGTACATATTTATTATAAAAACATTAGCAATAAAAATTCTGAAATTAAAAAAACGAAGCATACATTATTAATAGAGAAATAGCATATGAATCAACAAAATGAATAAATTGATTAATTAATTTCATTCAAGTATCTATGTTTAAAATTAAAATGGTTTATATGATATTGTGTAATTTACTTTTACAGAGTCTTATATCATATAGATATAGTCTATATATCAACCAAATAATTTCTCATAGTGCACTTTTTTACCAACTTGTTCTGCTTCTTATTAAAAGCATAGTATGAAGATTTTACTCATACTTTACTTTTTGTTATATTGTAGATGATTGATTTTTTCTTTAAATTTGAGTGCACATTATTTAAATATGAACGATACATGATAAAATATGTATAATGTATCTATATAAAATATATCTGTACATTTCTAGTTATAACTTATAATAATATCACCAAAATATTATATTACCAATAATATTAATCATATATAACATACTTAAATTAAATATTTGGAAAAGGAACCTGATAACATTTGGTAGGTACGTTGTTTATCTATAGAAAAACAAGAACATATTATATTATCATGATAATATTATATAATGATTATACTCATAGGGCTTTTATTATTATTTTTGTTTTTTATTTTCATAATAAGTCAACTACAATTTATTACAATCGTCGGTAATAATAATAGTAGCAATATATTTAATAAATATAATATTTAAAAAAAAAAAAAAAACGAAAAACTTATTGCAATTGTGTCCGTTATTTTTGAACGTTTTTACATTGGTTTTTTTTAATGTCTGTTTCTTGCAGCGATACAAAACGAGTGTTTTCTACTTATATAAACATAAGGCATTAATTTACTTTCCGTCCCCCCTCAGTATAACAGCATTCTTAGCGATTTAATTTGAAACTAAATAATAATAATAATAATAATAATAATAATAATAATCATAATAATCATAAAAAAAACGCGACAATAATATTATATAAGACAACAATTTCTAATAATAATATAATAATAATAATAATAATAATAATATAATTTTATAGTTATAATATTATATTTTGTACAAGAAATATATAACACGAGCAAAAGAAAGGAAACGTTATTTTTTTCATATTTTAAATACAATATCTTAAGTATATAGTGTGTATATGAAATAATGTACAAGTTTGCAATGCAGTGCGGCACACGATATTTCAAGTGCGACAACTACATCACTATTATATTAAAAGCATATAATATTAGGTATATTACAACGAACTTTTTCATTTTAATAAATCCACAAAGGATTATATAACGATAAACAAAAGAATAATATTATACAAAACAACAATAACAAAAAAAAAAATAAATAAATATATTATCATTCGAAGACACAATACTATTACTTACGTTTTTCGTTTAAAATAATACAATATGATACGAAAATGAAACGTATGTTTAAATAATAAAAAATAATAATAATTATATAATACTTAACATAAAAACAACTATATTTTTAATAATAGACCGAAGGTTCAATATATACCGAAACAAAAGAGAACGATTGGCTGGATAGGTGTCCTATTTCCGCAGAGATTCTTCAGAAAAAAAAGGGTTGTGAGCAAATTTTCTATAAAATAAATTTATTAGAAATATATGAAAATTATTCCATATATTCGTAAATCACGGTCTCCGGGACCTAAGTGAGTACTTTAATTTTTTTTATAGGTCGTACTTATAAAATATTTGAGAACCTCTGCAATAATTTATGTGTTTCACGAAAGACTTGATGAACATTTTCTATTATGGAAAATATAATTTAAAAATATTATATATATTTGCGAACAAATCGTCTATATTGTCTTGGATAACCTATAGCCGATACCTAATTATGAAAATAAGCTATAATTTTGATCACAAATAAAAATGTTGGTGTAAAAATACGGGATAATGTCGTGAAACAATCCATATTTATCGAAAACTAATGTAAACAAATTATCAGAGTTCATCCACTTCTGTATGAAACCATGATGACAATTTGTACGGTTGGTGGTAACAACTTGGTCTCTATAGATTATTTCGAATATTTCACTAGTCGGGTTTGAGATTTTCATATAAGACTTTGAAAAGATGATTTTGTATTTCATCATTATATTGACAAATAATTTACAAATATAAAAGAAAAAAATGACCAAAAGTAACTAAAAAAAAAAAAAAAAATGACTGTAAAGTTTTAATGTAATGTTTAAATATTCTAAGTTTAATTTTACTCAAGAACGTTTAGTAATTGAGTTATTTCAGTTTTAATTTTGTTTTAATTTATTTTAGCTTTTTGAATTGGTTTGGTTCTTATGATCGATATAATCTGTTCTAAAAAAATAATATTAAATGTTTTTTCAATTTAAGGCGCTAATTTGATATACATATTTTATTTCCGAACGATTCCGTTTTCAATTTCATTGGAGTTGGGAAGACATTTTGGTTACAAAATGTCTTCCTAATGGTTTCAGTCTTTAACATAGATTTTACATTGTTATTTACAACAATATCATATACATATAAATAAATAATATTATAAAAATAACAATATATATATAAGTAAAATTAATATATATTTAAAAAAAAATAATATATAAAAAAGAAAGTTTTCCCAGAGTATTCAAAAAAAATTATAAGCAACATAAATGAATAATGAAAAACACAAAAAGGAATACCACACATTTTCTTTGCGTATATATTATTATTTATAATATATATTTATTTTTATCTATATGATATTATTGTAAATAACAATGTAAAATGTTTATACTTATTGTACAAATAAAAACCTTACCTTTTTGTAGTAGTTTTATACTTACTTTTATGAGAAACTGAAACCAATAGGAACCAATTGGAGTTTTGCATAGTTGAAACCATAATATATATATAATATATTTATATTATTCTTATTATTTTTTTTTTTTTTTTATTAAGTAATATATTATTAACATATATGATTTTAAATAATAGTTATGATTTCGGATTCGGTTCATTGAAAATTCGTATTATAGACTTTGGTCCGAATTATTTTTTAAAATATTTTTAGGTTTCAAAACAGGTTTATCTTAATTTAAAAAAGAAGCCCTAGTCGTAGATTCGGTGCTTTAAAAGTGTTTATATAGGCTTCAGTTGAAAATATTTTTAGGTTTTTTAAAACATAATTGTGGTTCATTGACATGTGCTTCGATTAGTGTACGAATGCACCTGAGAACCGATTAATGCTGTATCTGGACTACAGGAAATCCAAGAAAACTACAGGATCCATTTCGGATGCTCGACCTTCGGGAAAACCATAAATTATCGGCTTATAAAATTGTACGATTATTTTCAATAAAAACCTAAACATAATATTTCTTTATCATATATTATATACGTACGTACAAAACAGCGAAAATGTAACTATTATTAATAGTAGGACGATTCTCAACTGAGCTGATAGTATTCGGGCACGAACTCGTTGGCCAGATTGCTGAGAAAGTTGAAGTCGGACGAGCTGTTGCTGTTGTCGTGGACGCCACCACCGTGGTGATGGTGGTGGTGGTGCGGTGGCAGCTGCGGGTGATGCGCCAAGACGGCCGCGGAGGCGGTGGTGCCAGTGATAGGAGCAACGACGGCTGCGGTGATGGCCTGTTGCTGATGGTGCTGCTGCTGTTGATGGTGCAGCGAGGGCTGTGGATGACAGTGTTGGTCGCCACCGGCGCCGACCACCGAGGCACTGGCCCCGGCCACGGTTCCCACGTTGCCGTTGCCGCCGTTGTAGAAATGATGGAAACTGTTGAAATGGTCGCTGGACGAATCGGCGGCCACCCGTACGCTGTTCGGCGGCGTCATGGCCACGGACGAGCTGTGCGCGTGGAACTGGTCGACGAACGCGGCGTCCAGTTCGGGCACGGCGGCCACGGCCGTGCCGACGCCGCCGGCCGCTGGATCGACGTAATACTGTCCAGCGACCGCCACCGATTTGTTGTACCTGTGCGGTTGCTGGTGGTGTTGCTGGTGTTGCTGCTGATGCTGGTGGTGTGGTTGATGGTGATAGTCGATATTGTACAACGCACCCGAGTGGTTCTGTGGCTGCTGGTGGAGGTGCTGCTGTTGGTGATGAACACCAGCACCGCCACCGCCGCCGCCCATGAGATGGCCGTTTGTGGTATATCCTTGGCTGGTGGCCTGATACGTGCCAGCGTAGCTCAAGTGATGGTGGTGATAATCGTCGGCATTACCAGCGACACCGTTGCCTGCAGTGCCGGCACCACTGCCGTACGTTCCACCGGTGGCCTGCTGCTGTTGGTACGCCTGACGGTGATGATAACCAACAGCGGACGGGGTGACGGCCGCCGACTGCTGGTACGTATCACCGCTTCCGCCGCCCGCCTGATAACTGTTATTGTTATTGTTATTGTAACCATTGCAGTACTGTTGTTGTGGACCGTAACCCTGGTATTGCTGCCGACACTGGCCTACAGCTGACTGCACTCGACCACCGACTGGGCTCTGCACAGTTGCGGCGGTCGCACCGGATTTGGACTTGTACGACGAAGACGACGACGGAGGTGACGCCGTTTCCGGTGACATGTACCAACGGCTCTGCGTGGTCGGCGGCGGATACTGCGACATATAACAATCTTTGCCGTTGCCGAAACTGTTCTGTTTGTTGTATTGTTGTTGTTGTTGTTGTTGTTGTTGTTGTTGTTGTTGTTGTTGTCTATAACTGTCCGACAGTCTGGAGTACGGTGATTTGGCGGCCTGTCCACCGCTACCGTTTGTCGGGATGGGTGGGGTGGGCGTGGAGTGTTCGAGCTGCTGTTGTTGCTGTTGCTGGTACATGGCGGCCGCCGCCGAGCCCAGTGGACTGGACAGGGCCGTGGACGGCGTGTCTGGCGTGGACGGTGTCAGACTGCCCACGGACGTGCCACCGCCCTTCAGCGACTTGACAGCATCGGGCGACACGTTTTCCCCCATCAGCCTCATCGGATCTTTAGGACACATGGCGGCTGTCACTGCCGACTTCTTGACGTTCGTCATGCTGGTCTGCAACAGTTCCGCCTTGACCGTGGCGGGTTCCCGCTTTACGGCAGTGGCGGCGGCCATGTGCATAGCCATGCCCTCGTTGGACCGCGAGTCGTCTTCCATTTTCGTATCGAACGAACTCACGCTGCCCGCGCTGCTCCCCGCCCCGCTGCTGTTCCTGTTCACGTGGTCCATCATGATGCCCGGCGGCAAGTCACAGTTCTGGCAACTCTTCTTGTCGTCCATCTGCTTGTCACCTCCACCGCCCGATGACTTCCCGTGCTTGCCGGTCGTCGTGCCCGAGCTCTGAGAGTCCTTGTCGTCACCATCTTCGCCCTGTTTGTTGATGGTTTGCCGCTTGTGCTTCATCCGTCTGTTTTGAAACCAGACTTTCACCTAAACCATAACACGTAATTATATATTAAATGTTAGAGTTTTGAAGCTTTTTATCAGCATGATAATTTATATAAACAGAAATTAATATGATTAGAGATCTGTATTAGAGTGTTTTTACTTTTTGCACAACACCACTTAATGTTCCATTAACGTTATTTTCCAAAATATGTCGGTTAGATAATATAAAACGGTTATTTTATTATCGTAATCAATTATTTTCAATCATTTTATGGGCACGGAAATTAATTCACCGTACCTCCAAAATGATTATTATAACATAGATGTTAAAGGAAATTAATATCTATGGTTAATTATTATATATATATATATATCACATATAATAATAGAAAATTAAAATTATTAAATTTTTTTCTAAATATCGTATATGAGAGTTACGGCAATGCAAAAACTAATGTATTGCACTAAATATCTTAATGTCTAGTTTAAACAAACATTATTTTTACCTCACCGTTTTGTATAACAATTAATTTATTATTTCATTTCACGGTTTTTTTTTTTTATAACTTAAAAATTATGAGCGAAAATTTTTCTTTGTAAAAAAACCTTTGATCCTAGGTTACAGCCCCTATTTTGTCTCCCACCCCTACTATACATCACTGTTATTTTTATTACTATATTGGTAATGAAAATAAATAAAAAAATAGTGAACATTTTTATAAAATAAATTTCAAGAAAATGAAAATTTCAAGGAAAAATTCTTACTTCAATATACTCGTGTATACAAAAAAAAATGCATTTAACATTACACACTTTTTAATGTCTATTGCGCATTTGCATTTTCGTATTGTACACTTTGTGTCATAGTACATAGGGGATTTTATGTTATATACTTATACATTTTTTTTTTACATTTAACTTTTAAGAAATAAAAACTAACTACTTAGTTAATAATTTACTTACAGAGTTTTCATAATTGATGTTTAGTAATATTACATGAAATTAACTATAGTTAAGTTAACAATATCATTCGTTATTAACTTCGCTTTATGGTTATCGATTTGTAATACTTGTTATCACATATTAGTTGTATGACTAATTGAAAAAATATATGTATAATTTTAGTAATTTCATAGAAACATTTTCAATGTTTTTTTCGTTTTAGAAATATTTCAATTAAAAAATGTAAAATTTTAAATCTTAGTAATGTAGCAACGTTGATAATTGATAATATATCATATTCCGAATTCTCAGAGTAAAGAATACTTGGATTTTTAGTTTTTAGTGTTCTATAATATGAGAATTCCGATATTTCAAATTCTGTTAAAAATATTATTATTGTAGAGAATAAAATTAAAGAAAATAATGATAATATTTGTATGGATTGACTTATTTTAAAAAAAACTGATAGTAAATTCTTAAAAATATTTAATATTGAAATCAGTGAGTGATTAATTATTAAGGTTGGGTAATTTAAATCGGGGAGTGATTTATTATACAAGTTGAATACATTTTTTAAACACAATAAAGCTATTAATTTTTATATTAAAATCAAATACCTAACTTAACTACAGTTTTAACTATAATTCTAATATAACTGTTTGGAGTTTATTTAATAATCATCCAGTCTTGTAAACTTTGAAAAATTGAAAACTATTTTGAATGCTGACTAAAAATTTTATAAACTAGCATTAATATTATTGCCATCTGCAGGTATAAAAATAGAGAATCGGTAATTTATTAATATTTTAAAAATAAAATGCCACAGAGTTAACATAATTTTTTGTTAACTTGGAACACAAGTTCAAAAAAAAGTTGATTTTTCCATTGATACTTGGCTGCATTTTTGATGAAAATCGAAATATGATGCTCTTCTCCACCCCCACCCCATCAATCTGTAGTTGACTGAAAACGGATATTACAAATACATATTATAATAACATATAATATAAGTATTGTATATTTTTATTTCATTTCACAAAACAAATAATAATCGGTAGAAAAGACACACACGTACGTATTGTTCCTATTGTTACGCACACACACACGTACGACGAACTTATTGTATCCATGGGAGCATGACATGTTTTTTCGTTTTTTTTTTTTTTTTTATTTTTTTTTTAGTTTCGTGTCCGTCCAAATTACAATTTAATAGGACCGCAAACCCGTATCTACCATCTACCGCGTATTAGGTATAAACCATAGTTATATTTTACCCAGGCTAAGGCCGACCATAGAGCGTTTCACCCAAAACACCATATATATATATTATACTGTGATGGCCGTTTCCGTTGCGTTTGCACGACGCACAAGCCGTTTACACACAAATTTCGTTATTATTGTTATTATTATTATTATTATTATTATTATTATTATTATTATTCACGACGATACGGTTGGATGGCTTGGCGTGAAATGTTTTAGTTTTCGAATCTGTCAAAAGGCCGAGAACAATCGCGGATACACATATTATCTATTATATACTATCTCCACGACCCACGATGGAGCCCCCTCAGCGACTCTAAGAAAGTTTATCGCGCGCGACTCGTAATATAATTGTCTATTATTAACATTATTACTGCTATTTTTATTTTCATAATTGATCAAGATTGAAAGTCAAAATGTCAAAGGAATATATCTATATACATTATACAATTACCATTTAAGAGGCCTTTTGAAAATTTACCACAAAAGTCAAAACCCGGTTTCGTATTTCATGGACCGCGAAGAATAAATTCGTTGTATTCTTTTAATTTTTGTAATTATAAAAAAATTAAATCATTTTTCGATGGTTTTTCGGAGATTTTTAATTTTTGTCTGTTATTGTATTTATTATGTGTAAGTCATTAAAAATTAAGATTTTATTTTAATAATCATTCAATCGCGGCAATAAAATCTCTGACTTATCAACAGTTTTCCCCTTTAATTGTGTTTAAACTTTAATCTTAAAGTCGCGATTCGTACAATAACAAAAGCATGTTTTAAAAAAGAAATTTTAAAATTACCTAACATTATTAAAAAATTTGTATTGGCATATGAGACATAATGAATATATGGCGATAAATGTCTTTCAATAGGTATATTTTAACTGTCTTAAAGCTTGGTAAAAATTTTCTATATCAGAACATTTTTCAAAAGTGTGGGTAAAAGTGATAAAAGTTCAAATTAAAATTATCAAATTAAAGTTAATTAAATAGTGTATAGTAGTCGAAAGTTATTGAAAATGTTATCACGTCTTAACATAACTATAATAATTAATATTTTTTATTTTGGTACAAATTTAGAGTTTCTATCCATTTTTATTTTTCGAATTACAACAAAGTAACCAAATTCTAATTATTGTTGAACATGCGCTGTTGTACGATTTTCCGTAGTTTTTCTTTAGGCGTATATTACAGGAAAATAAGTGGGCAATTGAAAAAATGCTTGGGTCCAAAATCACATTAAATATTCTACTCATCATATATATACTCGAAAACTGATCCTTCTTTATTCCTTAAAAACATTACAGTTTACAAAAAACGCTTCGTTTTAACCATCTCAACGTCGTATTATACAGATACTTCAAAAATACCTAGAGTATTATATTTTTAGGATTATTTTCTTTTTCCTTGAGATATCTGCCTTGCGTGCACCGCATATAGTAATTTACTGTACGAAACCATGACATTTTTGAGAAAATCATATTATTATCATCTTGTTCAAGGTTCGAGTTCATTGAAATGCCACTGCGTTATACGCATTAAACGTGGTAATCGTTGGGAAACCGATTTTATAACTCCGACGAGCATAACATAATAACAACGGTAGGTGTTCCGGTACGATTTTACAATGCGAACATACGTATAGTAGTACTTCCAACTGGCCAAGACCTATAATTTAATGTCATTTAAATTTTTTTGATAAATACGATTTGAGGTTATTATTATTATTATTATTATTTTTTTTTTTCTTTACTGTGATTAAATTATTAGAATATGAAAATAAAAACAGAGATTAATAACTAGTCGAGTATATTTATTTTTTACACTACAAATGTATTTACCGCAATTATTTTACATTTTTGACGGTATTTAATAATATTGTTTGCCATTTTTTAAATTTACATTTATTTCCTGTACGGACCTCTGGATTAAAACTATAGATGCAATTTTGGAAGGTGCTTACGATGATGATTATATAGTACTCCAAATATTATTACAATTCCAACACTGTCTTTTATTTACCTATATAAATGCTAAACAGATTGAATTTTTTCCATTATTTCTTTTTAAAAAAACTGACCAGTCAATCTCGTTTCGTCAAATATTTTACTTCAATTACATATTTAATTACTATTATTGTTGTTAGTACCTACCTACATGTTTTGAATAGTTAATTCCACGGAACGGGACGAGTGCAAAGTACCCACCAAAATCAACCTCAAATTTTACCCATAAATTGTGACATAACAGTATAGGGTAAATAGTGGTGTTTTACCTGTCTTTCGGTGAGGTCCAGAGACGCGGCGATTTCGATCCTCCTGGGTCGGCACAGGTACTTGCTGAAATGAAATTCCTTTTCCAGCTCCAGAAGCTGAGTGTTGGTGTACGCGGTCCGGAGTCTTCTGGGCAAACCGTTTTCTATATAAAAAAAAAAAAACGGAGGAAATATATATATCAGAACAATATTAATATACGTAGAAAATAAAATCTGTGTCAACCGCAGCACGTTATTAATCATACTATATAAAACCCTCTGCATATTGGCGGCGTTTTACATTCTGTTTTCGCCTTCGCATCTGACAAATGACATTAATAAGACGAAAACACTGGGTGAATATAGAAAAATAACATATTGGTTTTAACGTCCCTAATGACTTGCGGCGTGGAGATAAATTTTGACCCGATGACGAGGCATCCGAAGCCGAAGGGAAGGCCGACCACATTTGTTTCCATCAAACAAACACATTCTGCGCGGCGAAACGTGTTTTTTTAAAAGTAAATACATCTCGCCGACAGTGTTCGTTTCTAAAACGAGTCATTTCCGTTTTGTGCGTACATGCTATACAGTATATACACTATGTATTTACTATGTTATACATTCGTCGATTTCATTTGGGAGATTGAATGAAATCATTACGTCACTAGTCGAAAAAAAGGGGAGAAAAACATTAAATGTCGACTATCAACAAGAACAACCTTCGAAATTGTACTTGAAAACATATATTTTATATACTTCGGAAACGAAAAAAAAAATACTTCGGCTCTTGAGAGTTATGCACGCACGAATAATGTGAAATTTAAGATACTATATAGACGATATATAATATACATATATAGTGTTTCAAAAGTTTGGGAAAAAATATTAAAAAAAAAAAATCGACGAATGTACAATTTCGTTTACATTTAAGTATGTCTAAAGGAGAATGAGAGTAATTTTCAGTGAATTCTGAGATCCAATGAATATTTTCTAATAACGAGCTGATTGTATGACGTAAAAAAATTCAATGTATATTTTTATACGAAATTATTGACTGTGTGTCTTTAAGTTTAAGGGATTGCAAAAAGACCGTTTTAAAAACAGATTTGAATTCGTTATTAAATCCATCCGTAGTTACTAGTACACAATTACGAGTTAATTGATTTGGTTACCAGGGAGATGGATATTATTCATCTTATAATAATTTTATTATATAGTTTAAAGGACATTTGTTTACTTGTTTTATAACAGTTTTAGATTATTGTTTAAAATATGTTTAAAAGCCGGGAATCTAGCACGCTCACAGAGTGAGCTTTTCTAACTTAATTTCTAGTTTCAACATCTAACCCCTGTATACATTTGATTTTTCTGCGGGTAAATGTTCCGATGAGGTAATCTTTTAATTGTCTGTATTTTCTTCGTTCAATTAATGAACCGATAAATCCAATTTTCAGCTTAAAACGCGCGTCTTAAAAGTGCCTATATCTAATAATACAAAATAGTGTGTAAAACGTGGAATTTGGAAGAAAAAACATACTAATCGTTTATTATTCACTATAATAGTATCAGTGTTTGGAATGAACGACATTCACGAACTCACGTTTCACGTTCATATTTTTAAGGAATTTGAACGATTTTCAGGCCATTCAAAAAAAGATGTTAATATGTCGCTGTAAACCTTATTAGATTTGAATATAATACTTAAAAGTCCAATGAACTTGGGTTTGTTATGAAACAAAAACGATAGTTTCTATGAAGGGGTAATTTTTTAGTAAATATATATATATATAAGAAAAATGTATTTATTTTGTTAATAATTGATGAATTAAAAATGAACGAGTTCATTTTTTAAAGAACGTGAGTGTAAACGAGTGTATATTTTATGTACTGAACGTTGGTCAATTCAATGGGTAAAGTGAACGTTCCGAACACTGAGAATAGTTGTGTAGAACATGGTTTGTGTGAATGAAAATTATCGTTATCGGTACAATATATTATTGTAGTGAGGTAATAATTGTGAAAAGAACACACTTGGCGTGTATTGTACTTATGTATGAATAAAGTCGTATTACATATATATATATATGTTGAGGAAACGTTCAATTTTTCATCGACGGATCTTATTTTTGAGCGATTTGTATCTCGCGCGCGGTCGGCGGAATGAAGAATATATATATATATACGTACATGTCATCAACATTCAGTGAATAGCGGAAATACTTGCGGCGGAACAGGGCCCCGTCCGTCCGTCCGTCCCGTCACCAAAAACCGATGGCGGGCACGATATTTCAATAATGAGAATTCAAATACGACACGGTCTTGTCTCGGATATATTCGTATATATATTTATAATAATATACGTATTATGGATGTGAGCCCCCTGTTCTTATATATGTATGTTATAGTTTGTGGGGGGGGGGGAGGGTTGGAATTTGATTTTCGAAAAATCTCCTTTTTTTCCGTCCCTCCTCCTCGCCGTAACTTCTTCTCTCTCTTCCCCGGCACAATGACTACGATTACGACGATTTATATTATATATATATAATATGTGTGTACGACAGAAAGATATCTGCCTCATCGCGCAGTGATAGTGCGGTGGGTGCGCGTGGAGAGGGAGGGAATTTCGAAGGAGAGCAAACGCGAAACGTCTCCGGACACGCGCGCACGAGGGTAGGCTAGCTGGCGGGACCGTGCGTGTGCTGGCCCGTGTGACGAGAGGAATGGACCGGGAAGGGACGACGAGGATGGAAAGAAAAACCGTCATCGTTCATCAGTCATCGTCAAATCTCATATATCTAATAAATACGCGCGCGCTATATATACCGATCGGATGGTAACGGGCCCGGGGGCGTATGCGGTGCGGTCCACACATGTGTCGCCAGGTAAAATTTAATATCGTCTCCCTTGGAACGAGCGCGCCGAGTCGACGAGAGTTTGACTGGATGACAATAAGCCGCAACGACCGGGCGGCACACACCGTTCGTATAAAATATATATGTTTTATTATTATTATTATATGTACACGAATATATATATATATATATGTCTTTTATGCTTTTCAGGGATCCGGGGCTAGGTTATGCGGCCCCCGTACGGCCCGACGGTGACATCATTTATTGGGGTCCCGTTACGGATATTCCGTATATATTCGTCAGTCCCACCTACCGTGTATATATATATATATGTACAGCCGCGCCGAAGAGGTTATATCCGGTGACTTGAGCGAATTTTCGGTGTTTCATCCCCCTCCCCCTCCATCCCGTCTCCCGAATATAAATACAAACGTTTCGTTCGGTTTTCCAAAATATAAAACATCCGAAAGTCATCCCGCCGCCGCACCCCTTCCGCGCTCTCCCGAACACCGCATAAAGTTAAGAAAAGTTACCGTATTCTTTTTTTCGTGTTTTTTTTTTTTGCTTTTTTCTTTTTTTCTTCCATACGAAATCGCTAGCTGCTCCCTTTTCGCGCGTCCTCCCGCGTCGTGTTGTGTGTGTGTGTGTGTGTATACGTATATATATATATATATATATGTATAGTGTATACGTATATTATAGTATTTTTTTCCAGACCGGTAAAAGAATTTTTGATTAATGATATTACATTGATTTTTTCACCATGCTCATTCCCCCTCGCGATTTTTACGTATTTCTTTTTTTTTTTTTTTTTTTCCAAGTTTTTGTTTTGCATATTTTTCTCCGTTTTTTCCCTGTGGGCGAACGAGCGCGCGCCCGCGCGTCGGCGTAATACAACCTTAAGAATTTATGCGTTTGACATAACTACCTATTTTTTTAATTTTTTTTTTTTTTTTTTTTTTTTTTTTAACTCCCTTTATTATATTACACAAACTAAAATGAATGAATAACTTTTTTTTTTACGCAGCATTTTAATCGTTCGTCATGTTATTATACAAACACCAATATTCAGTCGATTGTAATATACGTATTGATTGCACAAAAGGGACCCCAATGACGAAGACGTTTTTACGTATTTGAAAATCAAATACAAACTATTATTATTGAAAGGAACATAATATTATCCTTATGACTTATTGTTTATATACTTGTAAACTGGTATAAAATATTGATAATATATATATATATATTTATATATATATATATAAAATATATAACAAAATAGTACATAATCATTTAAAACTATATTATTAAAAATACGAGTAGAATTAAAGAGTCTGGCGCGACAACCTGCAGATAAGATCACTTTTATAAGTTTTATAGGCTTTAGAATACAAACATTTCAAAAATTCTGTAAGTACCATGAGTAGTTTATAAAATGCTTTATAATAATGAATTATAATTTTCAAATTCCACCCTTCAGCACTTAATTAAAAGCACTTTCACAAACTGTACCTAAAATATGAGCATGGATTTATTTGGTTATTGCATCAATAAAGTGAATATACCTGGAACATTAGGAACATCTCAAAATCAAATTCCTCAGTAATGATTTTTAAAAACAAAAATGTATTTAAAAAACAGCTATTATAATATCCTGATGAGGATTATATCACATATTCAGTTTTTAAGAAAATGTTTTAATATAGTTCTAAAAATAGCAAAATATTTTAATACATTTTAAAGTAATTTATATAAGATCTCCTGTTTTCATTGTATTATATAAACATTGACATATTGTTTACGCAAACAAGCCAAAAGGCATTTTAAAATGGTGTTAGAGTTAAATGGAGTTTTACAATTTTCTTAATTTCAGACCATTAAGAATTTCTATAATTTTTAAAATCATTGTAACTATTTTGATAATAATCAGTATTTAAATAAACATCAATGAAATATTGAATTTCCAAAAAAAAAAAAAATGTTATGATATTTTGTATGTTATTCCTGTGAATACCTATTATTTCACTGATAAACGAAAATCTGACACACTCAAATTATTCTATAGTAAAAATAGTAAATTATATTTGTAAATTATGTAATTACAGACATTAATTATAATTAAATTAATTTAAAAAAATGGTTTTGAGCGGAGCTTCGGTATAATAAGTAATTAAAAAAAAAATAAGTAACCATATCAATTATTATATTTGTGATTTTGTTATTTTCCCTATATTTATAAACTATTTTCGTTATAAAAAGTAGTTTTTTTTACGCTTAAAGAAATTTGAGGAAAGAGAAAAAATGATCTCTTCAAAGTAACGACTAGAACAAAAATTGTCTATCAAAAAAACCAATTACTCCAAAACTTATACCAGACGCCTATTTGAAAAATTGCGCACAGAAAATAGTATACCACCTACATCTTTGTAAAATCACTATCTTCCTCGCTCCGCCGATCCACTCAGAATCTAAAATAGAAGCTATTACGATTTTTAAAGTAGGTAATTTTCGAATTTCAAAAATCGATTGATTTGAATCGGTCTATAAATTCGTACATACATTATATACGTATACATAACGCTCTTCGACGACGTTTGTTACGAGTAATTTATCAAAATATCCCGTAGCCAAAAGCCTCGGTAAACTTTTGACGTTTTCAATGAGAGACCGTTTATACTTGTCGCGCCTCAGCCGTCGTCGTCGATCCAATAGAGAGGGTTCATACGCGCGCGCGTGTGGGTGTGTGTGTTTGTGTGTGTGTGTGTGTGTGTGTGTGCGTGTGTGGGTGTGTGTGTTTGTGTGTGTGTGTGTGTGTGTGTGTGTGTGTGTGTGTGTGTGTGTGTTTTTTAGTGAGTGTGTGTGTGTTTGTATATATAAAAATA
>JAIPRL010006089.1:0-28996 GCA_025469235.1 Pemphigus obesinymphae | reverse complement strand
GTTCAATCAACACATTTGTGAAAAGCCCTTGTTTTTCTTATTACTCTACCACAAATATTTCATAGGAATGACAGTGATTGAGGAGGGGGCTTAAATTCTGTTCATTGCCAGGGGCGCTATTGAGTCTGGCTACGGCCCTGTGCCAACATACATAGTATATATACATACTATATGTGTCTATTATATTATATCACTAGGTAATTTATACGTATAGTGTAACAGGACTATTTTGACAAATGTAATAACATTTATTCTACTCAGTATTTTTAATGAAGAAATTAACATTTTTAGAAACTTGAAAATAAAAAATTCAAATTCTACGGAAATTGTTTTTAAAAAATTCAAAATAACTACCTATATTATGTAAATATAATGTAAGTGTAGGAAAATACTGAAGGTAAATTTTTTTTTACTAATATTCAGTAATTAAATTTTATCATTAACAAAAATGGGAATATTTTCCTAACAGTTTAAACAAAATTAATATGGTTACTATCCCATATGTCGATTGGTTTTCATCCGTGCGATGGTATAAATGGTACAAAATACTATTTTTTTATCATTGAAACCACGTCAATAACATTTTTAATGCACTTTAGATATTATATTAAATGAGCGCGATGAAAATATGTTAATAGTTTTACAAATTTAAAAAAGTCGTATAAAAATAAATGATGGAACATCGGTAAAAAAAAAAAAAAAAAAAAAAAATCATTCATCATTTAAATTTTTTCTGTTCATATTTTACCTAATTATAATTAAAAAAAAAAATAATAATAATAAAAGTTATTTGCATTCGTTCCGTTTATACCCTATATATTATATATATATGTGTTATATGGGTTTCCTTTTATTCCTGTGATACGTTATAGCGAAACGACGTAAAATCGAGTATAATACGATGGCTGGATACGTCAAATATTTATGGTGGGTACACGTGAAAACGATATGAAATCCGTGAAAACTGATCGTTTAATGTCGCGGGATGTATCGGGTTTTCGAATGGCGGAGGCGTACACGCGCACACGTATTATAATGATAAAGATGCACAGGTTGGTACACGGACGGAATATCGTACATGTCTTTGGCAATACCAACCCGACGGAAATATAAACGGTAAATGGACGCAGTATACGCCGACAATACGAAACTAATCGAGCGGATTGATGTCGGTGTACATTTCTCGGATGGTATATTATATACCTACCCGAGCACCGATTATATACTTTCGTTATATTCAAGACCCAAAACGAACACACACGACACGACACGATACGTTTCCATGAACCGAACACGCGTTGCATAACAACGTAAAGTATAATAAAAAATAAATAAAAATAAAATAATAAAAAATGATAATAGTAATAATGACATAATAGCGTAGTGCTTACGGTGTATCTCCGAAACGCGCATTTCGCGTGCCTAACGATAAAACGTAAACTTTTTAACGCGGTATGACGTTTTTTTTTTTTTTTTTTTTTTTTTTTGGGGGGGGGGACGAAGAGCAACGAAACGACGAATACCTAATATAAAACGATATCCAACAAATAGGTTAGGTTTGAAATATTACGCAAAATCCGATAATGAGTCACACAGTCTGGTGCGCATTCGGTACAGCACGCCATTTGCAAGTGTTCGTAGTAAAAACGTTTAACGCGGCCACGAAATTTCGGAATTTTTTCAGGAATAAATTGGTTAAAAATCAACGATGTTTGACAATATTTGACGGCATACATCATATTATGTACCTATAGGACATGATTTTATTTATATTTTCCACATGCACGTTTTGATCTACGATTTAAATTCGTAGATCAAGCGCAGTATAGTTGAAACCGAATCAATGAGAACCGGTTATTACAAGAGGTGGGACAAATTAAAAATTTAGGCGTCGAATCGAACCAGAATCCAAAATATTAAATATCTAATAATAAATAATTACTAAAAATATAAATATTAAATATCAAACTCGAACGTAAAATGATATTTTAGTAAGTATACTCTGAACTTGAACCAAACTGTGAAGGTAGTGTCGAAAATTTACCTTCTATTTTATTTTGATCATCGCTTATTTCCGTGCTCTAAAAATCCCCAAGAATCACCTCATTTTCTCCAAGTTATGTTCGAATTAAAATTTCCATTTGGGTTTTAACTATTTACAGAATTTTAACTTTCGAAATCAAACAGAACTATCAACGTTTGATTCGAACTGTTTGGTATATCTTTTTTGTTTATATATTAAATTTGATGTACCTGAATAGGAACTGAAACCTACATTTTTAAGTACCTATTTTATGAACAATTGACTAATTTTATTAATCGTTAAAGTATTCAATGACTAGAACATTATGACTTATGAAAATAAGAATTCTGAAAGCAGCCATATATAAAAGAAACTGCAAGGAAAAGACGTCATACATGCATACATAGTTGGATTGATAGAGTAGAGAGTGATTTAAAAACATCAGATAGAGAATATATAGGCTAGAAAATGAAGTTGAAGATGAATTTATTGAACTTTTTAGACTCATATTAATTCTTTATTATTATAGTTTATCACTGAGTTACTATTTAGTGGAAGTCTGAATCCAATTTAAAAACCGTTCTAAACCAAATTAGAAACTTTAATTTTTTTTTTTTTTAAATAACCAGAAACAAACCATAAAATATTACCATTATAGAACTGAAAGTGAAATACTTGAAGATTTCTATCGGTGATAGTTAAGATAATACAGAAAATTAAAGTATTTTAAATACCTAATGTAAAATGCAGTATAAAAAAATATTTAAATTTTAATAAAAAGAATAAGACTTTTACGAACATTAAAAAATACAACGATAGCATGTTAAGCTTGCCACCAAACCGATCGGAACCATCGGATCGAAACGGATCGAATCGGAACGTGTCGCGGAACACGCGATCGGAAAATAATTTTGTCCGCACACGGTGTCGCAAACGAAACGAATTTTTAATTTATTTGATTATTATCGTTAACTGTAGACGGTAGTTGGTGGTTACAAATACTTATACACGATTTTTATATAAGCATAATTAGCGGAAGAGAGGGAAGAAGGATCTATAAGAATAAAAAAATGTGGCATCATAATATTAATATGTAAAGGAGGGGGGGAATTTAAGTATTTAAGACAGCAAATTTTTGACCTATTTAGATCCCCTCCCCTTATCAACCAGACCCCTTACTTTATTATGTCAGCATATGTCCGACCGCCTCTATTTAATAAAATAAAAACAATTTCCGAATTCGTTATAAATCAAGTAAGAATAAATGAACAATTTTGTTACGTATTTTTAATTTTTTTTATTATTACTGATTCATTCTCCTCATCCCCCTTTACAGTAAATGTCAACACACGACAGAACCTCTCTTCCCCTAGATGTTTACATAATACTTGAACGCCCCCACGGGAAAAAGAAGGAGAGTTCCATATATTATTTAATATAATATTTAATATAATATTTGTTTTAGTGCGAATGAAAAGTAACGTAGTCTATCTTGCTCCTAGCACGATGACTACAACGTTATATCATCGTGTTAAAAGGATGCTATACACTCATTTTAGCGGTATTAAAATACGTTCACGCTCTATAACTACAACTTCT
Organism: Pemphigus obesinymphae; assembly: GCA_025469235.1. NCBI lineage: Eukaryota > Metazoa > Arthropoda > Insecta > Hemiptera > Aphididae > Pemphigus > Pemphigus obesinymphae. The sequence goes on along the minus strand of JAIPRL010006089.1, from coordinate 25,374 downwards.
TTCTTAGTAATTACAGAGTGAAAATTTATACAAAATATGAATGATGAGAATATTTACTATACCAAAGAATGGATTTTTCTTAATTGAAATTTTCAATCATTCAATGAATCAAAAAATTGGCTTTCAAAAAATCATATGAAAAAAAAGAAACTCCAAGCTACGACATAGTAAATATTTTCATCTTTCATATTTTTTTTGTTTTATATATTTTAACTCTGCGATTATACAGAGAAGAATTGTAGTTATAGAGCATGAACGTGATTTTTAACAAATATCGTGATAACACAACAATACAAAGTGATACCGACACATGACTATTTTTGAATTATAGGATTTTCATTTTTCCTAAAATTGAATGTTGATAGAATTGAACATTGAATAATATACTTTTGGGCCTGCGCAACCGTTCAAAACGCTTCGGAATCTGTCAAAATATACTCGCTCATCAATTCGAGACGTTTCTATTACATTTCGACGTAACGTATCCGCTCCGATCCGACCCGATATCGTGTACGGGGTTTTATTTAAAATTATGTTAAATTATATTTTCCATCCCGATCCAGTGTGTGGCAAGTTTTATATTTATAAGTCGACATTATATTACTTTATCAAGTTAACGAGTGTTCTCGGACCATTCATAGGATTGGCTGAATTTTAAAAAAATTAACTTTTCGCCATCCATAATGATCCTACATTCATTATTTTATTAGTTTTGCCTATTGTGATTTATTTATCATTACAATAACATGTAACAATTATTAATTTTTTTTTTTTTTAAATTGCCCGTATAGAAGATAGAACCCCTTAAAACATCATGTATGAGAAAAAGAGATCACCTCATCTGCGAAAATTCATTTTTTCAATTAAATATTACGACAATCAGCCGTAAAAATGGATTTTCTTAAATTGTAAAGACTTGAATAAGCGTACATTTGACTGTTATATTTATAAAAGGAGGACAACATTTTCAATATCCAAAAAAAAATATTTGATCAAATACATGAATACTGTTCTTTTTATTCGTTCTATATCAATGTCAATTAACTATGGTCATTTTAAAAAGTATCTTTCCAAATGAGCAAAATTCTCCCCCTCAATACTAATTACTATACCTTTTAAGGACTATTTTATTTAGTTTTATTATTGTATTAAAATGAATCAGTTATCAGTAACATACCTATCTATATTTGATGTATTTACATTTTTTTTTAGTTAATTTACATCATTTTATTACAGTATTAAAATTAATTATTTTATTTAGATACGTACTACCTACCTATGTTTAAAGAAGATTTATAAATAAATATAATATACTTATTTTCTTTAAATAAATTGTAAAACCTTTTTGAAATTTTACAGTTATATTATTCAATTAAACATATTATCATAAACAAATAAGTCTTAAATTATTTATTTTTGTCTTAATATTTTTATCAAGGTACTTCACTAAAAAGCATGTCGCACGATTTGAAAAACTCAAAATGAACACAACAAAAAACCAACACAAAAAACGTTATTGGTTTTCTATACCCATTTATGTGGAATCCCATTTAACCCTATCTTATTTTGTAAGTTTTCCACCCAAATGAAATAAAATTAACCCAATTAAACGTCCCAAAACCTTTTAATCGTTATATTTCATTATTTAAGAACGTAATGGTAATTAACCAAATCTTTAATTACAGCAGATTAAAATTTGGAAATTTTACTACATTATAACTTGTATTATATTAGTAAACGTTGTTTGGATTATACATTTTTGATCATTTTTGTTAGTTTGGAATGATAAAATAATAACTAGACGACAAATTTAAAGTTTGTGGAAAGTTTTATGTCACAATTATAGCAATATTATTCAATTTATACAATGAATTAAAAATATTAACTTATAGGTACATTTTATTTTGCATTATATATAATATGTATATAAATTAATTTTCAACACAAAATTAGAATAGTGGTCTGCAACATTTTTAACTGATAGTCTAATGTCAAGAATAATAAAAATAATAATTAAAATATTTGGTGGGTCACGATAAAAATGTAAAAATGTAAAAAGCCAGTTGGATACAGATGACGGAAGTTTGTTATTCGGCCCTTCAGTTAACGGACTCAATAAAGTTGTATTACTTTTTAGACTGAAAAGCAATGAATAAATCATGACATTCTAAAAAATAATTCTGATTACGGGCGTTAATCATGGTAGTTTGGAGTCTGGGGAGGGACATATCTCCATGAAAAACAACCTGACGACGACAGTTTTTTTTTGCTGAAACCAGTACTATATAGAATACAATTGTTGTTGAAAAAAAATTTGTCCTCCTGAAATTTATCTGATGTGTACTAATTTAAAATCAGGTTCAGTGTATTCATTTTTGCTGAAAAAACTTTAAAAAGCTTTACAAATAAAATTGTGACTAGATTTTTAATAAAGATGGATGAATTTACAATTAACCTTATATTCGGTTATTAAGTATAAAAAACTAAAACTAGTAATATACTCCTTTTTAATCTAACCTAAAAATCTAAAAATTCTAAATACCTTTAATTATTATAAATAGTCGAAAATTTAGAAACGATTTGAAGTTATTATGAAGTTAGTATAGAACTGAAAATTAAAAAAATATCTTTGGTAAAAGTCTCAACTAATTATCATCTATATTACAATAATATTACCAAAACAGATTTCGTTTATTTGATAGTAACTTTATGCTAAATAATCAATTTTACTAAAAATATTTAAAGCTCCTACAAAAAAAAAAAAATAAAAAGTGCATGATTGGAAATGCATACTAGAACTTATAAAATTAATATATTAACATTAAACAATGTAAATTGTGACTGATAATAAATAAATTACAAAACAAAAGTTTTATTATATTTAGATAAAATCTGTTTTGGTAAATTCAGATCATAAAATAGTAATCAAAACTTCATCCAAATAAAGCTTAAGTCAGGCCGAATAATATCTAAACGTGGGCCGCTAGTTTCAAACCACTAAATTAGAGGATAAATCAATGTTCCAAGTAATTGCGTCATAAAATCTCTATAAAATGTGTGTTACACAATTTTAAATAACCTTTAGACTAACTATAAGTTATAACCCTATACATTTTACTGGTTAGACGAAACCATAAATATATGAAAAACCAAAATGAATTGATACTTACATAGTCAAAATTGACAATAACCAGGAAAAAATCATTAGGGTACAAATTATCGCTATCCTTAATTTTGGCAGTGTTGGTAAATTACTTTGAAAAAGCAATTAAATCACTTTACACATTACGTTAAATCAAAATATTCAAATCACTTTCACGTTATCTACAATTATTTTTATCCCGTTACATTTTATACTTAATTAGTTCAAAATTAATGACGTTACTTATCTTTGTCTTTTTGTAAAATGCAAACATTAATTATAGTTATCACATTTTGTATACTTTATCAAAATGTTTTAACTCTCTGGGATATTTTAATGCGGGTACTGAAATGACAAAACAACATTTATATGAATGGTAGTTATAGTATTAATATTACGAATTAAGATAGTATGAATGCCCAACGAGGTGTTATAAAGTGATCGACAAGCTGACTCAACGAAAACCTACATTGGAAAAGTTGTGCTAGCGCTCTGAACGGATTAATTACATAAATAAAGTATATTTAAGAAAAACGGTTATCGCATTGCATTATTGTATAATTTTGAATTGTTTTCCAAACTGGTATATAAAAATTACTGGTGCACATTATATTTCCCCGCATCTAGAGCCAATAGTACCTACTATTTTCCACTCAATTCACCGGTTCGATAGTCACTTTTGTCACCACGCCGGTATATTATGGCCCGATTAGCGTCCACATTACCCTAATCGGTGATATTAATAGTATTGAACCGTATTTTATTCGTATAATCTAAAAATAATCATATTTTATTCGGATTTGCGAATGCATTTTGATGATTTAATACTTTTCTCGGGGGGTTTTTTTTTTTTACTTATACCGTTTACAATATTATAATTTTTAACATAAAAAATAACATGTAACATCATTGAAATTACTTTTAGATAGTGATTTGATATAAACACATCAATCCGTATAATAATTGAAAGAAATAACTATATACTGCGTGACTGAAAAAGTAATTGCGTTCGGTACAGTGTTTTGTAATTTGTGTTACGTTATTAACCATAACTGTATTTTGGTTTACTGTCGTTAACAATACGAGTGAAATATAGGCCCGTGGTTTATAGTTTATAATAAAAACGCCGAAAAAATATCAGCAGTATAAAATATAGCAAAGTATAGATATTCATAATAATAATAATTTATTAGTTATTATTGTATATAATAATATCATTTTATTATTAGAGAATGCGGGAGACCGAGTTAAATGGTAGTTGAAGGCTAATGTGATCAACTTCAAATACCTGAAAGAGAAGACGAAGAAGAGATAAAAAAGTTATTATACATAATAAGTATAATGTATATAAATTAATAAATACATAGCATAAAATATAAAATATTACAGTTTAAAACTATAACAATACAGTAATAATAACTAATTAATTTCTAATTTATATACATTTTTTTTTCGACATAATATTTTATGAGAACACCATGAAATGGGGTGAATTACAATAAGTACGTATAGGTGAATTGTAACAGTGAACAAAAAATAAGTATTTAAACCTTCCGGCGTATTCGATAAATAATATTAAATATTATTCTCTTTGACGTAATATTTTCAAGGACTTTCTGATTCCACTGATATGCTTATATATCAAATGTCGATAATCATAGATAAAAAATAATAATATTGAAATTAATTATTATGATAATGTAAATGTCGATAGTAGAAAAACTTTGCATTTTATCTAATTTACTTTTTACTTAGTATCCCTCAATTTATAAGTTGTTTGAAACGCCAGAAAAACTCGACCAAAGTTAAAATGGTTAAAATTATATGAGATTAACCAAATTCACTAAAATATAAGACGAACAAAGCAATCAGTTAATGTATAACAAAATAGAATTTATCAATATTAATTATTATAAATGAGTGAAGAAGCTAGGTATTTTACAAGGATTAATAATAAAAAAAATGTCTGTAAACAACTTTTTGATCAGTAGTAAATTTGATCCAAATTGTATTTACAAGAGGTCAATTTTTGATAAACTTATAGGGAAATATGTTAGGAAAGTCCACTTTGTATCGTCCTAAATTCCCGGTTTCTAAGCATATTATAAATTAAACCGAATAGTATCTATTCCCCTAGTAACCAAATTAACAAACTCGTAACTATGTATCTACTAGTACCCAATTATGGACAGACAAACGGACGGATGTGGATATAAGCAGTAAATATTTATGGGGAGAGTTTCATAGATTTTTCGAGTAAGCAAAAAAAAGGTCCTGGACATTTTTTGTTACCGATTAAATGCCTAGAAATATTGACGAAATACTTACCTACTTGAAAACATAAAATAGTTTTTATCTGTTGCAGACCAATTTTTAAAACTGGGTGCCAAAAAATATGTTTAGACATATAAAACTACCCAAAACAGTAAAAAAGTGTACAATTACCTCGTTATTTCAAAAAAAAAAAATATATATATAAATTTGAAACTTTTACAGAGTATCTTACACATTATGTCTTAAATCATTTTGGAATATTCATTTTTTAATAAAACTTAATCATGTTTATTACACGAATGCTCCGCTTGGGTCTGTTCTACGGAAATAAATTATTCGTTAGTGCTATGAAATACAATATATATAACTTTCCTCCCGACTTTCCTTATATATTTAATCCAAGTACTTCCACTATCTACCGACCGAATGTTTCATTAATACATTTCAATGAATTGTCATAACGCATTTTTTATTATTAAACTTTATTTTTATCATTAGCTTTAAATTATATTTAACGTGTATCTATTACGTTTAATAATAACTATTAAATAATAATAATGAATCCAGTTATATATATATATATACAGGGGTAATTCGCCCCCCCTACACCCAAAGTTCCTTCAGTTGGCTTTTTTTCGCTTATTTAAAGTTTTAAAGAAGTATTTTGAGCTTTACAAGTCGGCCATCAATTGTTACGTGTGATTTTTTTTTTTTTTTTTTTTTTTATAAAAATTAAGACACTGTCCCCTGCCAAAAAAATGACTTCGCTACGCCCCTGATTACCTAATAATATGTAATATATCTGCTGTGGTTTTCTACTGACGAAATAAACGTGTATTATTTAATGTTTTGACGATTTTTTCATTTTCGTTATAATATTATTATAATAATTTATAACCGTACGTTTATATATAAATATATTTTTTTTCTACCGAAGGTCATGTGTAAAAATTTGCCCCCTTTCTCTACTGAAAACTGAAAATCGTAGCGATACTATAATATATCGTGATAAGCGCGTATAATACGTTGACGGGTGGCGGATAGCGGCCGGCAGTGGCGACCGCGTCGGGGTGGCGGCCGCGTGCCATCGCCGGGCACCCGGTGGTTTATTAGTCCGACGGACTTTGGGCTTTAAATTTGCACGCGAACGTTTTGCGCGAGGCGGCGAGCGTCGCGCCCGGCCCGGCGGCGGCGGCGGCGGCGGCGGCGGAGTGAGCGGAAACGGGACACTGCGGGCACGGCGCGGGGCCAAAGGGACGGTTAGGGGGCTGGACGGGATACGAGGGCGGGCGGAACGGGGAGACAGGTTTTATGAGCTGTATGGCGTCGCGGCCGCCGTAAAAGGCTGGCGCCAAAAGACTTGCCGCGGCGGCGTTTTCCCCACCCGCGGCCTCTCCCCCCCCACCGGTACATACCATTACGTTATACACATATATATATATATACGCGCACGCCCTTAAACACACGACGACCTCGCCGTCCCTTCCATCCCCCGACACGATATACCGTCGCCAACCCTTCGCGGTTCGACCCCCGTCCCGCGATAAGCTCGCCCGCTCTTACCCCTCTACCCTGTTTCCGAGCTGACCTCGTTTCGGGAGGACCTCCACACTCCCCGTGTACATATATACGTGTGTGTGTGTGTGTGTGTGTGTGTGTGTGCACTGTGCATTCACCACGTGCACATAAACGCCCCGCGGCCGCCGCACATTATTTTACGCGGTATATATATATATATATGTCGCCGTGTACACTCTTTTATTTTCATACTCCCCGCGACGGGCCCGCGTCGTCGTCAATAATGATCGTATTCCCTTATTGCGGATTGCAACGAAATCCGGTTATTTTGAAAAATCTACTTTTTTAGAGACCAAAGTTTTTGGAAAACGAACGTTTTACAAAATAAAAAAAATAAAAACACCAGAGATATAATGGTGTATATAGGACTCCTATAGGTCGAAAAAACGCGTCCGTCCCGTCCGGAGAAACATCGAAATACGGGACGAAAAACTGTCGAACCGAACATCGACTGCGGGATTTTCGAAAATATACGGATCGATGTTTCACAGGATATCATAATATTATAATAGACGGACAAATATATATATATATATATATATCGACACAAAACCCGTGTCTGAATTCGAGTATTGAGTACTTCAAAAACCTATACTTCCTATGATAATGGAAAACACGATTCATATATACAAATTTTTAAACATTCCTTACATTATCGTACGAAAAATGAATACCGTATAATATATTTTTTGATACAATTTATAAACCACATAAAATAATATTTATACATAAACATGATAAATTGTTTTGCATAACTCGTTATTTTCAGTTTCACGTATTAATATGTTAGTAATTTTGGTTTTACATAAACAAATAATTACTTATATAGTTTCTTTGTTCTAGCATATTTATATTACATAAGTAGGTTATAGGTACTGTGTTTATTAGTGGCAGACACCTAATTTAGGTTCAACATGCACCACTATTTGTCTCCATTTATGCCCATTTATATATTAAATATTAAACTTATAATGTTTACCCACAAAGATAAAATTATTCGATGACAATTATTATTTGTAAGCGTATTTTTATTTTTTAAATATTTAAAAAGCAGTCCTATACCGATCTACTACTGCTTTTGTCTCTTATTTGAGATACTGATTAATAGAGACAAGCATCGACCATGAATATATTGTTTATAATAGGTAAATATTATTATTCATTATAAGTATAAAAATAATAATATTACAAAATGAATCTTAAAACATCTTAAACAATTATTTTAAAATACTACGATTCAACATTTTGGGTTTAAGTCTTTGAATTACATTATCCATTTAGTTTTTCTGTAGATCTAGTTGAATTTTTACTGGAAAATCAAATCGATTAATTTATATTTTGGTAAACCTCCATTGTTGGATGGATTTTAAAATGTACATTTTTAGCAATATTCAAAATTTCTAATTTTTTTTTGGAATTTATAAAATAAACATTTTCTAAATATATATTTTATAAATCTGGTAATTATAATATTTTTACTCTACCTATACTGACAAATGTTCAAATGCCTGCAGGTGAAAGTAAAAAGCATTAAAACCCTATTGAGCTCGATAGTTAATTTTTTAAATTTCTAGAGATGCTTAATCAGAAATAATTTATTATAAGAAAAAATTTCTGAATTTTTTAATTCTATTTGCCAACAAAGAAAAAATTAAATTTCAATAAGAGGCTTCTTTAAAAGCAGTACAATATGGTTTTAATTCGATTTAAATTAACTTTCAATGAGATAAATTACATTTTCTTGGCAAGAAAGATAAAAGCCAATTTTATTCTATTACATTGGGAGCTTTTTAGCCGATCATCAGAAAAATCTTATTCAGATAACTAATACAAAAAAAAAAAAAAAAAAGACATGCGTAATATTTTAAAACTAATAAGATTTCAAACTTCAAAGTTGCACCGTTATACTGAATTATTTATTGTAACACTACACGGACCAACATTGATCAAATTGCATTTATCCCTGAAATTTGTTGGTGGTTTGAAAATATTCGATGAGGTGGCACTGATCTTCCCTATTTCTGTCTCTTTTATTTCGAGATATCTATGTTGTTGAATACAAAATACACGTAATAACAATAATTAAGGGCTAAACCATTTTTAAAAATTACGGGTCGACGCTCTTTGCGATCACGTACTGAGGGTATGGAGCGTGAAAAGTTTCGGGACTTTTGAAAATGTAAGGATTTATATGTAAATTATTCGGTAGAAAGGAAAAGTTTTAAAAATAAAAATATGCAGAGATATTGACCGAATCACGTTAAAAAAAAAAAATGCCCGCGTATAAACACATTATCAATATAAAACACGATCCTAATAAAAAAAAAATACGAAAATTGCATACTCTAACATATATACACATAAGTACTTAAGTACATTAGATAATCGTATGTATATATAATATACAAATATTATCATTATTCCATGAGCACAATTATTTGGTCCGAGATGAATGAATCGCAATTAATATTATTTAATATATTTTATAATATTACATTTTACACCTAAACCCCTCTCATACCGAGCAAAACTGTTCACGGATGAAGCCGTATAATTCAGCTAGTAATATAATATAATTCATATTTACCTGAAACATGGCAATTGTCTAAATTAACTAAAATTTGTTATAAAACTTCTTTCGAATAAAAAAAAATATGTATTAAATTATCTTTAAGATGATAGCCAAGGTATTTGCTTTTTAAAGATAAGTTATGAATTTAGATACAGATAACATATTATTCGAGGAATTATAAGTATTAGGTATTGAAATTAAAGATCATATTTTTATTATTATTATTTAAATTTATTAATTTTAATCACGTAATTATAGTAATAAAAACTTTAATTACCGGCGTCCTTGTTTCCTTATTCATTCTATTAACTGTATTTTTATAGTACGATACGAGTATAAATTTGTATGATGTAACTTGTAATGAATTCCAGTTTAGTTTCAATCTACGAGAAGATCAGTTCAGAATATTGAAGAGGATATTATGTGTTAAAGTTTAGTATAAAGTAAATTATGTATATTTTATAATGATTAGTTATCATAATTATACTGTTCGGAGTATTTATGTAAAGTTGAGTTCATTCAAAGGGCCAGTAGTCAGTTGGTGGAGAGCGATAGTTAAATGCAAACCTCGGATTAGAGGGGGTGCACAGAGGGGTAGAACTCCTTTACTAATTTACAATATTTTGAGAGAATCCTTAATAACTATTTTTTACAGTATACAAGTTATATAGTTTGTTTCATTTATTGAAAGCCCAAAAGTACCTCTATTTATAGTTTTCCAATTCAAGCATTGGTTGAATATGACAAATATTCGATGATATATAGGAGACTCCCAATTTTTTTTAAGCCTTTATGGTTCAAATTCATATAATTCAATACCTACTGTAATTTTGTCAAAATTTCATCAATTATTTTCATAGAAAACTACATGGGTGTAAATAGTATTAAAAAATAATTTTATGTATCAATTATTGATACAACTTCAAATTGTCAATCATACAATCATGACGTTTTGTAAATTCATATATATATATATAAATAATTATCTATTAGACTATTAAATATGCAACTTATTTTGATTTTATATTTAGAGTAATCATTATTTTGATTAAAGCAAAAAGTGGAATATTTAAAGAAAATAACGGAAAACATTTTTTACACCATATAGAACAGGGATCACCAACTGGCAGACCATGGAAAAATTTTTTACGTACCCTTATGGTAGAGTATATGAATTCTAATATTCATTTTTATATAATTTTAAATTTTGCGCCCGTGGCGACCGGTTTCACCTCATAACCTCGTCATAGTTGAACGCCGTCTACATTGGTGTAAATTTTTCATTATATTGTATATACTAGGGTATAAAGGTTTTTTGTGGAATTGTGTTTCATTTTTAAGTATTGCTTCACGCTGTCCCCACAAACTTTAAACTTTTTGTCCCGCTTTTGGTCATTTACCGAAAATGTTGGTAGAAAATTGTTGAATGACCTTTTTTTTGCTTATTTATTTTTTTCTAAACGATTTATGAAAAAACAATTTCTGGTAAAAAGTCATTGCGACACTTTAAACCGCGGAAATTTTGTTGAGTTCCAAACGGACCCTTATGGAAACTAGTTGGTAATCTTTGATATAGAATATCAACACCCAGATAGTCCATATATTTTTAATATTATGATACTATGGTTAGAGAATTCGCGTTTATATTTGATCTAGCAAACTTGAAGCTTTCGTTGCGTGTTTAGTGCATATTGACAAATGCGTAATTTCTTTGGTCGAGAAAAATAGTACTGCTCATCAATGCTCATCATGAATACGTTAATAAGTTAAAGTTAAGTTAATATTAACTTTTAATTAAACTTTTTACATTTGATGTATAATATTAATAAGTAAAATAATTAGTAACACTGTGTAGTGATCAATATTTTCTTACCAAAGCATTTATATCATAATTACAGCTAAAAAAAAAAAATTGTGTTTTTGAAATCTGATAGTAAATAAAATGATAAGATTACTATTTTTTTTTGTGAGTGTTGCATTTTATTGTTTATTTATTCGCATTATCCAAATGTATTCAATAACTTGTGTATTTTCAGAATATGTTGTTTAAAATATACTATTCAGTAATTATTTTTCTTAATATTTAAGTTAATAAAAAAATTTGATCGGGAGACAATTGTAACATTTCATTATTGTTCAATATTTCATTAGGTTTGTTAACAAACATTAATCTACATTTTTACACGAATGAAAATCTTTAACATTATGCGATAATATGTAACTATTTGTAAAAATATTTAAGTCTGAAACTATTAAGTAAGGTTTTATTTAAAAAATGTCAAGTAGCTCCTAATTTTATCTGTAAGTTGTTTTTTTTACCTACTACTTTTTTTTTATCTATTTCATTATTATAGGTATGTTGATAATTTTTATTTATGTTAATTTATTATTTAATTACTAGGTATTTTAATAATTTTAAATAGTAACAATGCCTAGTTTCAACGGTTAATTTGAGGAGAAATGTAATTAAAAATATTTAAAAGTCAAATAGTTCCTATTTTTAAGTGGTTTTTAATTTAATAAAGTTTATTTATTTATTTTATTTATGTCATGTGATGTTCAAAATTTAATTTTTAATTATATATTTATTAATATATACTATTTTAAATTGAAAATATATGATACATTTTCCCTAGTACTGTAATAATTGTTCCTGTATGGGGTACAAATGTAACAATTTTTATTTTTTTTTTAAATCAAATTGTATTAAACAACCTGTGATAGTTAAGGTCTAATGTATACGTATTTATATACACAATAAGTTGCTTAATTGGTTGATAGCATAAATTAAAGTAAAAGGTTTAAATCTTATTATAGTTGTTCATTATGATGTGAAAAATGTTACAATCGTAAACCAGCTGTCTCCACTACCTATCAACTTAACTTATTATTAATTATAATATAATATATAATATTAATAATATTATTTTTCCCCTGTAATCACACAATTTATTGATAATACGAGTACAATTTGTGACACTGAAAACCATTAATCACAATATTTTTTTATTATTGCCGATATTGGACACAATTAACAATAATGTCTAATAATTATTGTGTAGTGTGTATCCACTGTATTCACTGTACAGGTAGAAGGTTCGTATTTCACGAAAATAGGTCAAACACATCAAAGTCGTTTTCTACGAGCAAAGTGCATAGTTCACGCTAAAGAAACATTTAGCACACATTGTCATATTATCGTATACAAAGTTTTGTTTCCCACAGTAAATAAATGCATCAGGAGTTGTAGAAACTCGAAATTTTCATAGACATATAACATAATATAGATTGTGATCAACAGTGTTAAGCTCCTTTTTTTGAAGTCAGTAAAGTTGATAGTCAAGTTGCCCAATAATCTCTGATAATTAAACTGAGAATACAACGGTACTGGTAACATTGAATTCTTCTGCCCTAAAGCCATGGTGTTTCTCAATTAAAATGTGATCCATACTTCCATTAATTCTTAAGTAAATATTCGAGAAATTCAAATACTTAAGCTTAATGTTGTATGATAGATATTGGCCTATAATAATTTCGGACATCGGACGAGTCACTGGATTTAGGAACTCGAGTAATTGAACAGATTTTCCAGACATTAGAGAATACAATTTCAGTTAAGGAGGGTTTAAATAGTAAATAAATATAATACTTACGGAATAGAATTTCTATACACTAATATAGTCAATGAGATGATAAACAGTCAGGACAATTGGAATAGGTATTTATCGATGAGTTAAAGGCAGAGAGTACGTCTTCCAGAGAAAAATCTATGATAATAAACTATACAACATTTGGATGGATTTAAAACTTTAAAAAAGTAGTTTTTAAAATTCACAACATCGACAATTAACCATTATAAAATTTGGAAAGTTTGAAATTTGCAGTGTTGTTAATAAACGGTATTATTATTATCGAATTTCACAGTTATATTTAGTAATATACTTGGAAAATAATACATATAGGAAATAACAATAATAAATGAATTTTTTAAACCAATCATTTAAATCAGTTTTCATAATATTTCTCAACCTAAACTTTTTAATTACAACAGTTATTTGTATAAATAATATTATATTTTGTTAATTTAACATATAATTCTGGAAATCATAAAATTGGTTATATCTTTTCAATTCTGAAAATGACGAGGCCATCATTGAAGTTTTTTTTCCTGGTACAAATATTTATTATAATATAAACCGTTTGTATTTTCCACACAAGAAAAACTACGTAATATTATGTCTATGTCCAATTGAAAAATTATTATCTGTGTGTTTTTGTTAAAATAACGATTAAAAAGCAATATACATAATATATTATATGTTGCAAAACGTAAAAATAAATTATTTTTTTCTTGTTTATCCCGTTTAACGTAGTATGATTCAGTAAAAGTCACGATTTTTTTATAATATTCTATAAATATATCTTATATAATAATTAATCAGTAATATCACGTTCAATGATATGTGATTGATATTAATACGAGTTATTATCTTGCACAACGTAATACGTGCATTTCCACAGTTCTCGGTGCATTTAGTCGTGCGGCATAGTGTTTTTGCATAATGTTTATCCCAGTGTCAACATATAAGACAATATACAGACAACACATTTTTTTGTAAAAAAATGAGATTCACAACAGGTAACTTAAATAAAAAAAAATGCATGAAAACAGAATTCTATTTTAATTAAAATGAGAAAGATATGGTAATTATTTGTTAATGTGCATAGGTAAGATTATAGAAGTTTATGTTTTATTTCCGATGTTTAAGTGTTGTTTATTGGATTAATATTGTTAAATTATAATATCATGTACTTTAAGTCAAGATAGTTTTTTTTTTCCTTGAAACATAAATCTTATGAATTTAAAAGGGATAACAATATTAAATGCAATTTTTTAAACAAAATAAAATGCAGGATTAAATGATCGGGTAGATTTTGTATTTGTTTAAATGAATCATAGGTACTAATGTAAACATACTGTATGTTAAAATATAATGTGAATAATGTATTTCGCGTTATGCTATGATTCAGTAACGTCACGGTTGTAGTCTGAACGCTTATACGTGTGTCAAGCAACGAAACGCAACGGCAGAGCTCGTGAACGCTTAACCCTTCGTTAGTCGCGTGGGAAACACTTGTACCCCACTGAAAATTTTACTCAATAGCCTATACATTTTTTCATTGATTTTACTAAGCACGCCATTATATTCCAATGCCGTTCTAGAATAGGATATTTTTTAATGTTTTCAGAAAAATGTACATGTTGGTTTTTTTTAAACAAATCTTTATACAAATGTCATTGATAATACATCTTTATTTTGAATCCTATTTTAAAAAATAATCAATTCGAAAAAATTTAAATTGCAATTTTCTTTTTCTTTTTGTATAAACACATAATTATAAGTAGGTACTTACTTATTTCAATTATTTCAACCGGTTTCAGTGGAAATTCATCAGAAATGAAATACGAAACATAATTATATGTAAAAATATAAAATAATTATGTAAAATATTGTAGATAAAATTATTATATTTATAAAATGAATAATTAATAAAATTCAGAATAATTTAGTAGGTTGATAGATCATTAAAATCATTAAAAAAAATTGATACACTAAAAACAAAAGGAAATTTCAATATATATTAATAATAGACCCACGAATGGCTTGATTTATTATCTTTTACGATAGACAAGGAGCAGAAATCTTGAAACATATTTAAAAATCTTAAAAATTTTCAATAAAACATTTTATTATTTCAAATGGCTTAGAATATTAGTGTAAATAAACCCGTTTAATGAGGTTTTCCCGAAAATTTGAAAAATAACATATTACTCGCTCTGTCTTCGTACCGCAGAAATAATATAATAATATGAGGTGAATTGCAACACCTTAAGTGTAATTTGTTTCAATTTACTATCAAATACATCATTTTAGCGCTAAAAATAAGAATAACATTACCAATATATTCCCGACAAAATATGGAATTCATGAAAAAAAATCAAACAAATCGGATCATTTTTCACCAAATAAATAATATTTTCTCATCAGTTATTGGTTATCAATTAATTTTAACCTCCAAAATCCTACTTCGTTTGAAAAACATATCTTGATATAATCAAAATCTTAATATGTTATTATAACGCAAAATATTCTGAATTTTCCAAAAATTCAAACACAGTCGCCTAAAGTTTTAAAGATAATTTTTAAAGTAAAACAAGTTGTGTTTGAGCAGTTTTTGGGGTAATTTGCAACACTATTTTTGTTTCATAAGCGCACAATAAAATTACTATAATATGTAAGTTATATTTTCAACATTTCAAAGACGTAATATATTCTTTTTTAAATATTATTGACAATTATATTTTATTATTTATTTAGTACATCAAGTACTCTACATTACAATGATATATTAAATCAAATGGTAAAACGAAAAATTGGAGGCAAAACTTAACCAAGTGATGATGTTGAGAAAATAATTGTTGAAAACGTGGGTTATAAGTGATATCATTTATTCATTTTTAAAAAATGTCAATATTTTATCTTTATTTGTGATAAAAGTATTATTATTATTTTAACATTGTTTTTTTTCAATAATAAATTTGTTTCAAATCAAAATGCCAAATATATGATTTTAATATGATTGTTACAAATGACCCCATGTCAAGGTGAATAAATGCAACGCAGGCATATGAAAAAAAATTAAAATTCATCCGATCGTGCTAAGATTGTGTTATTAATTGGGTTCAATTTAGAGGATTTACATTAGACACGTTCTAGCATAAAATCTCTATATTCAAACGAATGTCAAAATTTCTCAAAAATACTCGAAAATCGTTGCAATGTTCACCTCATTTTAGGTATTGGTCTGCATCACGAACGTACTATAAAATAAAAAGACCTAACCAAAGGTTAAAAACAAATACCTACAACATTATGATATATACATGAGAGGTATACAGAAGTTGGACTATATATGAATAGTAAAAATATTTATATTATAAAGTTGAATTTTATAAAACACCGCGGGTTATACATATTATAATATTTAGATACCTCGGGCGACAAAGCGTCCAGGACGAACGGAACCTATGCGACAAGACTGGTAAATTTTAAATTCTAACAATTTTTTATCTCGGGAAAAAAAATTTATTTGTGTCACGTCATTACGCAGGACCGGTCACTGTGTTTAATAATGATCTAAAACAGTTGTGTTTTTTTTTTTTTTTTTTTTATACTTTTCATACAAGATACGGCCGCATATACCCGCGTGTCGTTGATTTCCCATAAGCTAAAATATAATTAAAGGGTACAGGGGAAAAACGGGTAGTAGGTAGTCCATTTTCCTAAATTTTTCAGGGGAACAAAAATAAAGTTTATAGACTTCTACCCGTCTAAAAATTAAACAAAAAAAGATGTTTTATGAACTATTATATTAGTAAAATGTATTAACTTTGAAATGTAATTAAAAATAAATTGAAAATTGTTTTAACGTGCTACTGGAAAATACATGGTACAATATTATAAACAACACAATATACAATAAAACTTCATACAACTATAGTAGGTATTTTGTATTATTATTGTAGCAAACAAAAAGTGAAATAACAATAATATTAGATATTTCGGAGTTGGACTACAACCTTTTTTCCCCACAACCGCATGGACTAAAATCTTTCTTCACCAGTATAGGTACCTAATATTTTCCATTTAATAACTATGGACCGTATGATTTTTTCACTGAATCGATTTCAACAGTCAATATTATTCTTAATAAGCTATCGAATCAAACCATAAAATAAAAATCGAGAAAAAATGGACTACTACCTAACCGTTTTTCCACCGTACCATTCATATCCCAATAGGAAAAAATGACGTTTCGTGTGTATATTATACGTGCTTGTGACGTGCACTCGAAGAACCAATTTCGTTATTATATTTATACCGAAATTGCATATATTAAACGTTATACGTACATAACATATTTATAGTACATCGTGTAAGTAGACAAAATATGCAGTCCATATAATACAGACGCTTTATACACATATAATATTATTCCTTTTTTCGTATTAGTATGTTATATTGTATAGGAACACACTCGGAGTTTCTCTCGAGCATTCACGTCCAAGACGGCTCGTACACACAATCCTCTCCCGGCTTCCTGTACGGTAAAATAATATATCATTTTATTTTTCTTAACTACCTATCTAGCGTTTTTTTTTTCGCGTGTGTGTATGTATGTGCTTTAGTAAAATACTAAGTTTTTATTTATCGTTCACCGACCGTTTATTTCACTTGGAATACTCTGTATCATTTAAATATATAATATACGAGTAGTTGTTACGTTTAAGAAAAAAAAACAATAATAACTCAACACGGGTTTTGTTGTTGTTTAAAACGTTTAAATAGACATAGTTTAAAAAAAAAAAAAAAAAAACCATTCATTTTAATTTATACAGTGCTTCAAAAATCTTTCGTACCTATGTAAAAATATATTTTGTCGAAAAAATTCAACAATATGTTAAAAAATAATATATAAAATGAGTTAATCAAATAATATTTGATCATTTTTAGACTTCCGTTTTATTTACTATTTTATAGGTATCAAAATTTCACCTTTGAAAGTTGATTAATATTCGTTATTCAGTATTAATATAGAACATTGTCAACAGTCTGTAACTAATAATGAAATGATTTTATTTCAATCTCTAAAGTATGTAAAATAAACATACCTATAGATACCTATTGTTTTAAAAATTGGCTATATTACAATATAACCTTTTGGTTATTAGCCTATTACATGTAAACACATTTTCAAAATTTCAACTTCATATTTATAATATTGGAGCCAAATATCATAATTTGTTGTATCGTATTCTTGATGAATTGTTCTAAAATTAATATATTTTTAATAATCTGATTGTTAAATTTATATTAAAATTATAAGATCGTGTATAAGTAAATCAGTGTAGAAAATTTCAAGGATTTAAAAGTCCTGTGTCAATATAGGTACCACTTTCATTTTTATGTACTAAAAATAATTTTTATATGAACGCCTTTTTAATTATTATTTTTAATATTTTATTTATGACTAATTATAACATCATTTGTACAAAAATTACTTATTACAGTATAACTAGTGAAATTTGTAATATATTACATCGATAAATACACTTCATCTCAATGCTAGGCATTAACGAGTTAATAGGTAAGTTAAAAGTTAAATTAATTTTACTTTGAAATTAACTTTTTATATTTGATTTTTTTAACTTAACTTAATTTTAGTTTATTATCTTTTAAATAACTCGTTAATATAATTTTGAATTTATTGTTACATTATGATTTCAAATTGTGTCTATACGGTTCAATAAAAATAAAGTTTTTATTGTTGTTTTTAATAATTATAATATTATAATATTATAAGAATTATTTATTTTTGAAAATATAAATAAAACAAGAATACCTACCTATTCATTATATAATAATCTCGCCGAAATATAAATTGAAGAATATAATGGATTTTCCATCAATAAATATTATAATTTAGGTACCTAGGTACTAATTTGCAATGGGCAATTTCCATATTTTGCTAGAATTTCGAAGAAAAAGTAGATACCGAATAATTAAACATTTTTATGAACCTATTTATTATTAGTTTTAATAAGTATTATTCGAAATATATTGTAGTATTTTCAATAATATTTGGTTAATGATTTTTAAAAAAAACGTAAATGTTTAAAGTTAAAAAATAACAGTATTTCCAAAAAAATAATGGATAGTTCATTATTTTACCTAACTTGAAATAATAAGTTATTTTTCTAACTTCACCTAATCGTTAAGGGGAAAAAAATATATTAACTCTATACTTTTACCATTTTTTTTCTATTAACTGAGTTAAAAAAAAAAATCATTTATTTGCCAGCGTGGCTTTAACTAAGTATAGAAATTTTAATGTTTTATTTTTCTTAGTTTGAAAATTAACGTTAAAATTATCTAAGAAAATATTATATGAAATTTTTCGACTAAAAACAAAATGGTTATGTCATTGTAAATTTACGTATCTAATGTCTCCATTGAAAATTAAAACTAAAAAAAATATTATTATTAAAAAACGAAATAAAACATACAAAAAGAAAATCCGGTCAGTATATGGGGCGGATGTACTTTGCTCGTATATACATAGTATATACCTACATAATACTATAGTAAATATTTGAATTACTTATTTCAAGTTTTTGGGATTTTAATTTTCCAATATATAATAATTTTCTGGATTTTTTGTTGGCTATAAAATATATTATATATCACCTATAAAATCGGTAACCATGATTGGTTATTTTCTAATTTTCTAACAATTTTTATAAAACTTTTCCTTTATAAAATGTAATTTTTCGATATGGTTTTGAAAAGTACTTAGAAAAATACCAAACAGAATGAATTTCATATTGACAAACATTATATTAGATATCTCTTACTTTATTTATTTTTTTCGAAAAAGTGTATAAATACATTTAATATAATAGGTACACTTGATTGAAAAGCCAATATAATCCTCACTACACCCCGACTCTAAAATATAACGAAACAAATATTTAATGCTTATTTTTTACCTTAGATATACATTCCAGTTATTTCGTTTGGAATATAAGATAGCAGTATATAAATTATTTTTGGCCATTTACCATGCGTATAAATTACATCCCGTTTTCAACCAACAATATAAAATTCACGCAGTTCTTTGAAAATAAAAACATTCAACGTAAATTATAATAGGTACAATTTACACGTAAATATGTATAAATATAAATGTATACATATAATTTAGGACGGAATTTGCCTTGATAAAACGTAAAGTCACGATCACGCAAACGTTACTTTCCAAGACACTTGAACTTTCAAAAATCGTTACCTACATTATGATTATTATTTTCTTTTACCTTTATTTCTATAAATTTATGAAATTCCGGTCTTATTTTATGCGTAAAAATTTGAATTATGTCAAATATCATTATTGTGTTTACTTATTTAACTAAACAAATACTTCTGTTATGTAATTCATAGATCAACTTCAAGTTAATTCTATAGAAATATGTGAAATAATAGTTATGTACATATGCTTCATATTAAATATCATACAGAAGAATTTTTACTCATTTATGAGATAAATTCATATAACGTTAAAAATTGAAAATAATATTTTGAAAAACTAATAAAGTAGGTAGGTAGTTAAAATGTTTGGGTAGATATACTTAATTTGTTATCTTTAGTCATTTAAAATATTTACTATAATTCTAGTTAATCTTTATTAATTTATACATACTATAATATCATTGACTCTTTACTTGGCAACGCTAACAAAACAATATAAGTCAGGTAACCTATTTTACTATTTTCCATATTAACTTGATTTAAAATCGTTTACTCTTCCCATTGTTAACTATAATTAAATTCCATTGTCCCATACGTCGACTATATATTTATTTATCTTTGGATCATTATTATCTAATTTACTCGAAATTAATTGGTTAGGTCAGTTAGTGGGACCCTCGCATTTGGAAACGGACGGTAGGACACAAGGGGATACAACATTTTGTCAGTTTCCTAATAAACATTTAAACACCTTTTTACTTTTATATAAAACGTTTCTTAAAATAACAATAAATTGAAATTACATTAAACGTACAAAATTAAAATCCCCGACTATTAAATTATAGGCTTCATTGTCGTTCGGAGAATGGGAAGTACCTACCTATACGTTTTTCTAGGGGAATTTTACGTCCACCCTCGCCAGACAACCACCGAAATAATCAACTATATGTTATACGAGTATATTGGGTAGGTACGGTATATTATTCAGTGTACCCACTCGAAAATACAGTCGTCGTATTTTAGTTGTAGCGTGTGTGTAAGCTGTTTGCCAAAAAAAACAGTGGCAGAGAAACCAGACTAGGTACATAAAAATATATTAAAAACGCGATACCTGCAGTATATGCACACATAATATTGTATTGGCAAGGCTAAAATGTAGCTGATATTATAGTATTTGTACAAAACGTGAATAAAAAAGGGTTATGCGAGTTTAAAGTTTACTAGAATCGTTTAACGACAATTAAACTAACCGTTTTTGCCATGAAAAATAAACATTTCAACGTGTATTTCACACATAGGTCAACTTTGGCAATAATATTGGTTGCTGTATATTTGCGTGTATATAAAAAAAAAAAAAAAAAACCATTCACAAGTGAATTATTTCTGGTTTTATGTGTGTCTATTGTACAAATACTATTTCGTTGGATTATAATCCTAGGAAAATTCCTGATCACGTTAAACTCATGAATTTCACGGTCAAAGTACAAAAAGGTGTGTTTAATTATACATATTGAAATTCAAATATAATGAATAATAAATTATTATCAATAAATGGTTACCTTCGTGATATGAAAAACATTTTAATGTTTGAAAACGTATTAGGTACACTTTGTTAAATTATTTTAAGAATTCTTGATTACTCTAATGGAACATAAAACTAGTACCTACTTATTTAACAGAGTTAATTTAATTTCTTTTCTTATGTTGACATTTTCAGATAAACTTAAGAAACTTAAAAAGTTTAAATTATTTTTTGTTAAAAAGTGATGGCTATTGGTTTTATTTACCATATTTAACTAATTTTAATTAGTATATGGAGTTAGTTAACTTGTACATATTTGATAATATTTTTATGAAAAACAAAACTGCAGGAAGGAATACAAATTGTCTATAGGGTAAAATGTCTATTATAAAACAATGAAAGACACGGTTACCGATGTTTAGAATAAAATTCCTATATTACGTAGAAAGTTAAAATGTTTTAAACATAAAAAAATACATAGTTTTTCGAATCTAGATAATGTGCTAAAAATGTGAACATTTTTAATATATTGTTATCTAAAATGTTTATATAATAATTGCTAATATATTGTGATACAATATTCATATTTAATTTTTATTCAATCGTTTTATTACCGATTTGAATTATATTGTTTTATTAATTTTTAATTTGATCATCTTTATCTCCCTATATTTGTATATAATGTAATTATATATATTATTATTTATCTCAACTATATAAAAAACAACTTGTTTCATACTTATTAATCATTATTCATAGAACTTTATTTATAATACATGTTAGATATATTAAAATTTATTGTAATCTTACCAATTATATGGAGATCGCAGCTGTTACGTATATAAAACCAGATTACAAAAAATTATTACATATTATCTATTAATAACATATATATTATATACGTTCGTCAAAGTTATAACTAATTATACTCAGCAAGTGAATTTTAATATATGATCGTAATCAAAGAGCTTGTTATAACGCAAACGTATGATTTTTTTCGGTCGATTATAGTTAAATTTTATATATTATGCTAATTTTGCGATCAGCCCAAAACAAGACGACTCAAATTTCGCCATCCATGTGACCATTTTCGTTTAAGTAAAACTAATAAATAGCAGGTTTTGAGAATAAGAATACATTTTCAAGTACATCAGTATATTTATTTATTATATTATAATTAGATATCATGTACCTATAAAATATCTTTAACCATTTTATTCAATATGTTCAAATATTTTATATTAATTTAAATAGAATTCATGATGCAAATTAATAACATATAGGTAATTTAAGATAAAAAAATTAAAGGAGGGAGAAGCTAAAAATAAATATAGAAATGTACCGACTTGATTTATCTTAGTATCTCTAAGTCAAAAATCAAAAAATTGATTTTTTTAAATATAGGTACACATATTAAAACAAAATAAAATTCAAGTCCATAAAACTTTTAAATTAATAAGAAAAAAAAATCACATGTTCTAATAATAAAAATAATAATGTCTATTATTAATAGAAGGTTTAATTCTATTAAAATGTATACCTATTAAATATGAAATAATTAAAAAAAAAATAATGTTATATATTTGTTTAATTATGTTCTATTTCTTATGTAATACCATTAAAAATCCGAATGTTATTAATTCATACAAATAAATAAAATTCAAATTAATATACAATTGTATCTAAAATAATGACATACTTCCTTGTAAAAATGTATCTGTATGTATACTTAATATGTCAATGAAAAATTAATATAGACATAAATTATCATTATTGTGATATCATTTACATTCAATATAAATAGTTATTTTAAATTATTTGTTGATATTCCTTTTAGTTTCCTTTTAATATTTTATGGTTATAACAGTTATTTATTTATATTATTAACATATATACTCGTATTACGATACGTAAAAATTCATGTTTATTCCGTTTGTACCAGATACCTATACAATATATATATTTCTTTAGACAGGTTAGTTTTGAATTTAAATTTTACCAAAACCAAACTTAAAACAATTTTTATTTGGTTTATTAACAATGTTTATATAGAATTCGTGATCTACTCACGGAAATATACGGTTAAAAATAAAATCAAATAGTTTTTTTTTTCGGTTGGTTCGCTCGAAAACAGATATTGTATTAAAATAAAACATTTTTAAATGTTATTTATTTAGAAAACTAAGAATATTTGAGAATAAATAAATTCGGATTGAATTATTACTGTTGGCGGGATTTAATTTTGCGCATTTTTTTTTAAAAATGAGTTTCAATACTATTTCGATTAAAAAAAAGAAAAAAACATGCGAGAAAGATGAAAAGAAATATTTAGTTATATTGGGGATAATTATAATATACTTGAAATTCTGTAACATTCGCTTGTTTATTTTATTTTTATAATAAATATAAATACATAAAATTTCTTTTATTGCAATGCCTCCCGCAACAGCAGCTATACCTGCCGTGTGTATACAGCGTTGTAGTTTTATTTATTATGTATTGAGAATAATTAATAATTATAATATTAATTAAATTGATCTTTTAGACGAGATTATCGTTTAAATAGTATATTTTGGTCATTCAATTGAGTATATTTTGTATTATTTTATCTTAAGGTGTTTAAAAAATATTCTATATATTCTGTATAAAAAATACGTTTTTAAATATTTTATACGAATATTTTACAAGATTGTCTACCGATGTAAAATATACTCGCTAAACACTATAACCAGTCGCTATGTCAGAGGTATATTATTACACTGTATAATATATTACTATGTATATATAGTCACCTTGTGTGTTTGGAACATCCTTTTCAGGTGTATCGACTCGGCGTGACGTCATAGAGGCCGGAAATGATGTCACACGACTCCGATAAAAACCATCTGTAGGATAAACGTTTCACGTAGGGGGACCAGAGAGGGGGAAATTTGATACGGGCAATCTCGTTAATGATCTATAGGAACGGGGGCGGAAAAAACATTGTTTCGAAGGCTCCTTCGCCCTTCGATCGCACGTCGTCACCGAGTACAGTACGAGCATATTATATTGTGTCTGATTTAAAACTCGATTCAGTCGAAACGACTGATTGGTATCCAATAAAAATGTAGGTACGATTTTAGATTCTGAGCGTAGCGAGGAAGCTTATGGTTTTACAATGATGTTTATTTTTTTATTTTTATTTTTTTCTGTAAACACTTTTTCTACCAGAAGGAGTGCTCCGATCTTTACACTCATACCCGGTTTCCGGTAGCAAATTGCATCTAGTTGGTACTTTTGAGAGGTCAGTTTTCGATTTTCATAATAGTTTTTTAATGCGTAAGCAAAAACTACCAAAAAATTACGAAAAATACGATTTTGTAAAATCGAGAATTTTAATTTCGTCGTAATTTCGAAAATATTGACTTTATAATCT